>JAZHPD010000101.1:0-64293 GCA_037575805.1 Lecanicillium sp. G3 | reverse complement strand
CCCCCCCCCCCCCCCCCCCCCCCCCCCCCCCCCCCCCCCCCCCCCCCCCCCCCCCCCCCCCCCCCCCCCCCCCCCCCCCCCCCCCCCCCCCCCCCAAACCAGCTACCACGCACGTCGTAACCCTCGATGGCCCGTGATGGCGACACCAGATTGAGTGAAAATATTGAAAGTATTGTCGTGATGGTGTCGAGGGCTGGAAAATCAAAACAGTCGCTGAGAACGAGTGCGCAAGATCTGCGGTAGGTAGCCAGGCTGGGCTCGGCCGAGGGCCCGCCCGCCTGTGAGAATGGTGAATGGGCGGCGCTGGCCTGCAAAGCCGCAAAGCCGCAAAGCCGCAAAGCCTGCGGGCCTGGACGAGGCACCCGTGTTTCTTCTTCTGAGTCGGGGTACCTCGGACAGGAATAGCACCTGTACGGCGCCTACTATGTACGTATGTACGTACTCCGTACACGTAGTCCAAGTTACCAGGTGCCCTGTGGCGAGCCAGGCTGTGGCAGTGAGTCCGGCCACTGCACTGCAACAAAACTCTGCCTCGTGGGCACCTAGGGTACCTCTAAAACGCACCACCCACCCACCAATGCCCAGGTACCCGCCTACGATGGTAACTCCCCCAACTACGTACAGGTACTCCGTACAGAGTACTTGGTACAGGTACTGCTGTCTCTCCAGAAATTGCCTACTGATCCACTCCCGCCTGGGCACTCATCTCCAGCAGATCTTTGCCTCTCCTCCTCCCCTTGCCATTTCGTGACTCTCTCCCTCTCGCTGAGCCGGCCGTCTTCCGCTTCTCTTCTTTCCTTTCCCTCTCCTCCCCGTCCTCCCCCAACATCGTCTTCTCCCCCCCTCCCCCCATCGGCAATGCCTATTGCTTTGCCCATTTTCTAAACGTCCTTCTTCTTCTTTTTTTCTCTACTCGACTCGACTCTTGCAAAACCCTCCGACCATCGACGCAAAACCGCCTTGACTCCTCCGCTGCACGCCGCAACGAAAACACAGCACACCCCTTTACTGGGGGTCCCCCTAGTGCCTTCAAGGGTTGCTGCCTTTTTTTTGCTGAGCCAACCCGCCTGACCGCCCGACCGACGAACATCGACCTCGAAGGATTGGAGACGTTCCCCCGATTTGTCGATTCCTTCCGACCGCATAAGGCGACTTCCTCCATCCCGTCCCAACATCAATCCATTGATTCTTCGACGTCGTCTTCCTCCAACAATCGCCCGTCATGGCCTCGTCCGCCTCCAACGTCGTCGGTGTCCACTACCGTGTCGGCAAGAAGATTGGTGAGGGCTCGTTTGGTGTCATTTTCGAGGGCACCAACCTGCTCAACAACCAGCAGGTCGCCATCAAATTCGTGCGTCCCCCCTCACCCTGGATCCCGATGGACATTCGCTCCCATCTGATCCCCTCGTGCCCATCCTCTCCCGTCCACAACGCGCTAATGCCCGCCGCAGGAACCTCGCAAAAGTGACGCTCCTCAGCTGCGAGACGAATACCGCACCTACAAGATCCTCGTAGGATACCGTGAGCTCCTCCCTCCCGTCTCGCCCCGTCCCGCCGGCGCCCGACGTCCATATTGAAACCGCTTCTCTAACCTCTGCCCAGCCGGTATCCCCAACGTCTACTACTTTGGCCAAGAGGGTCTCCACAACATCCTCGTCATTGACCTCCTCGGTCCCTCCCTCGAAGACCTCTTTGACCACTGCGGCCGTCGCTTCACCATCAAGACCGTCGTCATGGTCGCCAAGCAGATGCTCTCCCGCGTCCAGACGATACACGAACGCAACCTCATCTACCGTGACATCAAGCCCGACAACTTCATCATCGGCCGTCCCGGAACCAAGGCCGCCAACGTTATTCATGTCATTGACTTTGGCATGGCCAAGCAGTACCGCGATCCCAAGACCAAGCAGCACATCCCCTACCGCGAGCGCAAGTCCCTCTCCGGCACCGCCCGTTACATGAGCATCAACACCCATCTCGGCCGTGAGCAGTCTCGCCGCGACGACCTCGAGGCCCTCGGCCACGTCTTCATGTACTTCCTCCGCGGCGGCCTCCCCTGGCAGGGTCTCAAGGCTGCCACCAACAAGCAAAAGTACGAAAAGATCGGCGAGAAGAAGCAGACCACCGCCATCAAGGACCTCTGCGAGGGCTTCCCCGAGGAGTTCAGCAAGTACCTTACCTACGTCCGCAACCTCGGCTTTGAGGACACCCCCGACTACGACTACCTCCGCGAGCTCTTTACCCAGGCCCTCAAGAACGCCGGCGAAGTCGAGGACGGCGAGTACGACTGGATGAAGGTCAACAAGGATTCGGGAAAAGGATGGGACTCCAAGGGGCACAACTATCACCACAATCCAAACGTACGCCCCGGTCCCTCTCAAATGGAACTTCACAGTGGCCATCGGGGGAATACCAACTCTCACCAGCAAGCACAGAATCTTACCGTCGGCCGGTTAAACGCCGCCCAGCCTCCTCCTCCATCACCGATCAAGCAGATGGGCAAGCAGAGAGATCGACCAAGCGCACAAGGCGGTTTATCCGCCCAGCGGGGCGCTGGGGGACTCCGTGACATGTCCACCCCGGCCGGCTCGACCCAGGCTCAGTTCCAGAATAGCGCCCAGAACCTGCCCCAGCAGAAGATGACCCCCCAGGGCGGCGTCGGCCAGTCCGGCCAGCTCAACGCCCAGGCCGCCCAGCAGCCCAGCGGCTTCCAAAAGTTCATCAAGTCCATCTGCTGCGGCTAGGTGCCTCCCGCAGCCTGCCGGAGTCGCGCTGCTCGATGCTCTTGCGAGAAGCAGGTGCCTCACGACTACTGGCAGTTGCACCGTCGGGCCCGCGCGACTCCCGGCAACCTCGAAATCTAGCAAGCGAGCTGGTCATTTTTGGGCTCTCTCTTTACAAGTTGGATGGGCCATTTTCAATCATTCTATGGCGATGTGCATGGCATTACTACCATGTTGGATATTACGTCTCTGGGCGCTCTACAACGCTCAGGAGGGAAATAGGAAATATCATTGCCAATGCGAGACCGAACTGGCCGATCGCTCAACGAGAACACCAACCACGATATACACAAAAACAAAAAAGAACGAACACGAGGTTTTTCCTACGCGCATTTTCAAGGGTCTCAGCTTTTTCCTTATTTTCCTCACGTCCATCGCTACGAATAAAGCTGGCTAGCTGGTCGTGTTTTCCTGGCTCAATTCGGCATCCTATCACACAACCAGCTAACGGCCACGAAGACGGGATTGCATCGAAACGACACCGCTGTTTCGAATCTGTCCCAATACACTGCTGCTTACTTGCTCCCCAGTGTCTCGGCCGCCGCACACTTTCACTACTACTACTACTACTACTATTAAATCATTGTCATCACAAACCCCCCGACGCAACAAATCCCCTCCGAGCACCACCCCTATTTCTTACTACGCCGTCGTATAATATCTTTGCCCCGCGGGAGAAGAAGGAAGAGGAGGAAGCGAGTCCTTTAGACGTCCGATGAAAGAAGAAGAATTTGTATTGTCGCAGTAAAGGGCTTATGTAGCCTTGTCACGGCCTGAGCAGTGAAGAGAGGAGAGAGACGGAGTTTGCATCGCAGAAGAGCGTCGTTGTTGCAAAGTTGGTATTTGTGGTTTTTCCTGTTTTCCTTGTTTCCGTTATTGTTTTTTCCATCATCATTTGAATTTGGACTGTTGCAGTCAAAAGGTTTCGTCCAAGACGTCTAAAGGACCCGAAGGGAAAGAGAATAGAGTGGAAGAGAGGACAGTGTGAAGAGGAGAAGAAACGCGGAAGAAGAAGACGACGGGGCAAATCTTTTATTTTTGACATGGACTTTACAACACTAGGTAGGAGTTTCATCGGTATGCTTTTTGTAATTGAATTATAAAAGACTTTTTCTCAAGCCTGCCTTTTGTCTGTCACATGCTATTTTTTTATGTATCGTCAACTCTTGTGTAACGTGGGGGCTCATGTATCACCATCTTTTGTGCCAGTATGCTTTTCCCCTTGTCGTCGGTACTACCGTTATGTAGTAAAGGGCCTTCTTTAATAGAACATTTGAAAATGCCATTGGATGTGTAAAGTGCCCCAAGTCTGCCCATCTATAGGAAAACTCGTCGCGTTATACAATTGCTCCCACTGTCATCGCTACTTCCATTATGTAGACGACATTATTTAATAGAACATTTACAGAAAAATGTCATTGAACGCGTAAAAAGCCCTGTTGCCCATCTATAAAAAAAAAACTCCTGGCATTACAGGACTCTTAATCGTGACGTCTTCCTCCTTTCTCTCATTGTCTTCCCCAGCTTTGCTTTTCCTTTTCCACCCCTTTTTGTTTCAACATAGATTAAAGAAACCCATCCCAAGCAATGAAAAAGACCCAATTGTTCAAGAAAAAAAGAATTGTATTACAGTATTGAACCCCCCCTATGGGTAATTTACGTCAGCTTCTGCTTGATGAAGAAGGTGCGCAGGTGCGACAGCTGCCACGCGCAGGTACCGCCGAGGACGATGAGCTGAATAATCATCCATCGGATGACGCGGGCGTTGGTGGACTCGGACTGATCTCTGAACTCGGCTTCGCGCTCCTGTGTCTCACTTGTTAGCAATCCGTGTTCTTTCGTTTCTCACCGTGTCCACCGCGGGGCCGCCAGTTAGGCCCCTGAGGATCTGTGGTTTCAACTCACACGCTGGAAAATCTGCTCGCGGCGGATGTCGTTCAGGCGGTTGTTCAGGTCCTTGACGCGGGTGGTGATGTCGTTGAGGGCGATCTTGTCGGAGCTCTCAATCTCGCTGCTCGAGCCGATGGCCATGTCGAGCCTGAGCTTGATGCCGCCGTTGGGCGCCGACGTCGAGAGCCACGCGGGGCGACCCGAGGTCGAGGAGGGCATGAAGCAGATCTTGTGGTCGCCCGCCTCGTGGGCGACGAAGTGGAATTTGCCCGACGAGGAGCCGGCCTTGGAGACGATGCGGTGGTCGTTGTTGAAGACTTCCTGTACATTGGGAGGCAGAGAGGTTAGTTTTCTGTATATATATATATACTTCCCGTCTAGTTCGCCACAGAAAAGGTTCCGCCGCCACCGTGCTGCTCAGAAATGAGAGATCGGAATGCCACTCACATCGACGGTAATGTAAATCTTGAGGCCCTCGTGCTGCTGCCACACGTTCACGCGGTCGTCCCACTCCTCGGCGGCGTAGGTGCCCGAGACGAGGGTGTCCTTGGGGAGCTCCTCGTAGAAGCACTTTTGCGTCGCGCCGTCAATGAAGAAGTGCAGGGCCTGCGCGGCCGAGGCCAGCGCCAGAACGGGGAGAAACGATCTCATCGTGTGCAGAGTCGCGAAGCTGCTCCGCGGCGGTATAGAGAGAGAGAGTATCGGAGGGCCGGAGCTGTCGAGGGAAACCGGTGCGGACGTGTGGTTAACCAAGAGTGAGTTTGGTTAAATACTCTGGTATCTCCAGGTGCCGAAAGATAATTGCAGTATTCCAGAGATTTGTCGCCGTAGGTCGAGAAACGAAATGCCAGGGAGAAACTCTCGAAGCACAGCTAACACCTTTAGCCTAGGGGCTCGCCCATCGAAGCTGCCACGTCCACCAAAAAATCCGCCCGCAGCGCCATCCAGGGGTATGGGGTCACGTGCACGCGTCTGCTCTAGAGCCCAAACTTCGCGCTTTTGCTCTGCCAAATGCAGCGCCGTCCAGTGGTTCGCTGTAGGTGACGAGCAATGCCTGCTAACTAACGCCAACACGGGTAAAATTCTCAACATTTGCGACTTTTCCAAAATAATAAATATACGTCCAACTCACTTTCACACGATCGCAGCGACAACACAACTGCCAGGAAATTCTACAATAAATTTCTGCGGCTGCCCATTTCGAACCCGAACCGAATTTCGAATAAATCAGCGATGAAAGCCGCGGTCTAATCTGCTATCCGACGGGCTACAAACTACAACACCCTCCTGTACTTTCGATTCCGTGCGACAAAAGTCATCAGACAAACCACCCGGCCGCAGCCGGCGGCGAACACATTTTCCAATTCCAATCACAATGAGCTCGACGGACGTCCGCGACGTGCTCAACCTGCCGGACGGCCTGTCGGGGGGCCGCTCGGCCAAGAAGCAGAAGCTGTCGGGGGCGCGGCCCAACCTCAAGGGCCTCGCGCGCGAAGTACACAACCTCGGCGGCGACAACCCCATCGCCATCGTCCCCGAGGCCACGCAGTTCAAGAAACGCCGGCTGGCGAGCCGCAAGCCCGCCGCCAGGTGGGAGCTGCGGCAGTTCCGCAACTCGGCGCGGGACGACGCGACGCTGATCCTGCGACACTGGAGGCGCAAGGACATGAAGCAGGAGGGCGGCGACGCCACGATGGCCGGTGTTGCGACCACGACGACGGCAGAAGAGCAGAGCGAGGCGCAACAGCCTGCGCCCGCGGACGAGGTGGAGGACTCGGCCTTTGCCAAGTACAACGTGCGCGTGTCGGTACCACAGTACAGCGACGACCAGTACGTGCAAAGCCTGCAGAGCCAGGACTGGAGCAAGGAGGAGACGGACTACCTTATGGAGCTCGTCCGCGACTTTGACCTCCGGTGGCCGCTCATCTGGGACCGGTACGAGTGGAATCCTCCCGCCGTGAACGGAGAGACCGATGCCGACGGCAACGAGAGCAAGGCTGTCGTGCCTACGGTGCGCGCGCGCGCCCTGGAGGACCTCAAGGCGCGGTACTACGAAATCGCGGCCAAGATGATGGCCATCAACAAGCCAGTTCAATACATGTCACAGCCCGAGTACGCGCTACACGAGCTCATGGCGCACTACAACCCACAGCAAGAAAAGGCCCGCAAGGAGTTCGCGGTCAACTCGCTAGCACGCTCACGCGAGGAGGCACGCGAAGAGGAGTCGCTACTGATGGAGATTAAACGTATTCTGGCGCGCAGCGAGAAGTTCAACGAGGAGCGCCGGGAGCTCTACAACAGACTCGACTACCCGCACGCCGAGACGGACATCAGCACGTTCAAGTCGTCGGCCGGTCTGCAGACGCTGCTGCAGAACCTGATGAACGTCGACAAGTCCAAGAAGCGCAAGTCGATAATGGGCACAGAGAACGCGAGTCCGGCCGGAGGGGCCACTCCGCAGGCCGCCGCGCAGGAGGCGGCAACCAAGAAGGAGGCCGCGACGGCCGCGGCGTCAAGCAGCCACCGCGAGTCCACCGGACCTGCATCAACGCCGACGGCGCCTGGAAAGAAGGCGGCCCAGCAGCCGCACGAGCGCCGCAAGCTCACCGAGCAGGAGGAGGCCATCTACGGTGTCTCGCACCACGACCGCCTGGGCTCTGGACCTACCTTCCGCACGGAAAAGATCAACAAGCTCTTCTCGCACAAGTCCAACCAGCAGCAGCTGCGCATCACCAACACCCTCAACGAGCTCGACGTGCCCAACAAGCTCGCCATGCCGACGACGGCCACGACGCTGCAGTTCGAGGCGCTGCTCGCCGCGGTAAACGGGCTCCTCGACGCCCGCAAAGTGTCGGACAAGCTCGACGCCGAGATAAAGATCGAGCAGGCCAAAAAGGCGGAGCGAGAAAAGGCCGCTGCCGGTCCAGAGGCCGAGGGAGGCGACGCTGCTGGTGAGACGGCGGAAGGCGAAGCCGGTGGCGAGGACGCTGGCAAGGGCGAGGAGGACAAGACAGAGGCGGCGGCGGCGGCCGGCGCGGAGCAGTCGGCCACAGAGGGAGACACGACCACCGATAAGGCAGACGAGGCTGCTCCCACGATAGAAGAACCGGAGACTGGTGCGGCCGAGGCCGAGGACAAGACGGAGGAGCCGCCGGCGGAGAAGGACAAGACTCGTTTGGGTAGCACGGGGCCGGCGTCGCATAAGCGGAGCGCGAGCGTGTTGAGCACTATGAGCGATAAGAGCTCGAAGAGGCAGAAGAAGTAAGCTGCCGAACGCTGTGAAACGGAAATCAAAAGAGAACCCACATACACACCTATCGACCTGGAAGTACCTCGCAAGTATCTTCTCCCCCTGCACTGGGGATAACTGCCGGGCTCCAATTCATTTGGATATCTGCCGACTCTTCATCAGAAAATGCGGCGTCACGGCTAGCCCCTGGTTGGTTGGCCGAGCGAGTTCATTCGCTTGATGCGACGAAGGGGCGAACGAGTTTCTGAGTCTAGAACACGACGTCAGTTTCTTGGCCTTGTCCGAGCCCCGAGGAGCAGCGTAGATCGCGTGGCGTTTGGTGAAGAATTGGGCGCGTAATATCAGACTAGAACGACATCGGGGAGTCGGCTCGGCTGCGTCAGGTCTTTTTTGGTTGTAACATTACTTTGCGTTGCATGTTGTTTTTTTTTCTCTCTCCAGGCATACCCCCCCCCCCTTTTAGTTGTTTTGGTATAATGAGCTTGTGTCAGGGCAGAATATGGACATGGAAGATGGGAAATAAAAAATAAAAAGCGATGACTCTTTCTCAATCCATCTTTGAAGAACATTGTGTTCCTTGAGTGAATGTACTGACGATGTGATGTCGATGTGCCGCGTCACTGTACCGGCCAACGCCGTTCTGCCAAACGTCGTGAATTACCCGCAGTAGCTTCGTTTCAAGTTAAAAATAGCCGAATTAAACGGAAAATAAAAACTGACAGCTTGCGTAGACCTGCACATCTCCTGCAAGCGCCGTGACGGAAGCTCCCCCCCAAGTCCCGAGGTGGCGTGGGGATGAACGACACGGCATCAAGACCGCCCGGTTAATGCAAAACAGAAATAGAAACAAAAGATACAAATACAAAAGTGAGAAGCTAGACATGGGGTTAATACTGACTCGTTTCTTGCATGCACACACCGGAAAGGGGAGGGGGGAGGGGCGTGGGACGTTGACGGGTTGTTATAGAGGGATGGTTTTTTTCAGATGGGATGACGTCGGGCGCTGAGTGAACGGGCGTTGCTTATTATAGACGGGCGTGCATATGCAAGGTACACAGGGGCCAGGCAGCTCGCCTGCTAAAAATAAACAGGAGGGATGTGTGGATGGATAGGTGTGTGTGTGCTGAGGCGGCGCGAGGGTCGTGATGGCTTCAACGCCGGAGAGGCGCGAAGGGCATGGGTCATTCGACGGAGGGGGAGGGTGTGCATACTTCCAAGGTCAGGATGACTTCGTAGGCATGGAGCAGGCGTGCACATAGGAGGGACATGCGGTGCCCATCAACGAACGTGCAGCCAAATCGTCATCTACACCAGCATCCAAGAACTCGGACATGGGAACGAGGCGGGGAAGGGGGGGGCGTGACGATAATCTACCATTCCAGATATTCGGAACGCGAGAACCTCTCACGAGATTGGCCAATCCACATACTCTCTACGCGCCGGTAAATCCCACGCCGTCGCCGAACCGGGGGAAGCGTCCTCCCCCGTCTTCTAAGCGCCCTACCCTGTCGTTCATCAGCCAACATCGCGATAAACCCTCGGGGTGCGTGTGTGTGTGTGTGTGTGTGTGTGTATGTGTATGCACATTTTCCCTGCTTCGGCGGGTTTGGAAAGCAGGGTCTACACGGCTATCCAGATGATCTGGAACATGTACGCAATCCTCTGCACGTCGTTAAAAATAGCTACATCCCGTCCCATCGCAACGGGCAGCGCGCTGTATGAACTATATCGCTGAACAACCCACCACAGCGCTTACAGGAGCAAAACCCTCACCAGAAATGGCGCCCAGCCTTTTTTTTTTTTTTTTTTACCTCCACGGAACGACATCAGAACAACGCAAATCTCACCCGGAAAGAAAGGGGAAAAGCAGTAGCCTCGTACGTTTTTTTTTTGGGGAGTTTACTCTCTTGTCACTGGCTGAGTCGTTGCTGACGGGCCATCTTGTAACCGCCCAAGGGGTAGATTCGAAACTTTAAGCGCCGAGGCTTGCCCGTGCCCAGAGATGACAGCACCACTTGCAACGCTGGGTTATTTTTGGACACACGGCCTCTACGAGAAGAGTACGAACAGCTGTGTCTACTCAGCATTTATTCATTCAATCATTCTTCCTTACGAATGTGTGAGGAAGAAAGGTGGAAACGCTATTTCAGACCACCAGCTCACCTCACCTCGACTGCGCTTCTTCCCAGCCAGTAAAGGGGATGGATTGGATGCATTGCAGAGCAGTATACAGGTAGGGCTGTAAGCTTCAAGCGTTCGCGGGGACAGAGCACAGACTTCCTCGCCAGGCCGTTCGTTTAATGCAGCAGACGTGCCGGGCGACTATTGATACTTACCCGGTACTACTTATTGGTTCGCCCGCTGAGCCGTGTCGTCCGAATACCAAGTTTATTGAGTTCGCTCTGCCCCTCTCGGGCAGCGTCCCTCGGCACCCCAGATGGCATCGGCCGCGGGGAGGAGGAACAGGGGTTGTAGGGGAGTCATCTTTTCTCTGTTGCGCCCATGTCAGTCCCGGGAACTTTTGTCGACAACCCTCTTGCTGTGACTCCAAATCGCGCAATTCCCCTCCCGCTCCCATTGTGGGCTGACTACCCTGAGAGAGGGACCCGAGAAGAGAGACAGAGAGAGCGAACAGAGCGCCGCGCGACTATGGGTCAGGTCGGACGGATCGTCGAGTCGTACAGGCGTCGCTGGCGCAAGCCCGCCCGAGCACAATATGATCGCTTACACTGAAAAAAAAATATGCGCAATGTCAGCTGAGCGTCCGCTGGCGACAGGAGGATTGCAGACAGGTGCCGACTGAAACGACCACGAGGGAAGAAGCAAAGAGTCCAGAGACGACCAGAGAGAGACCCGCCTCGAATTTCTGCCGAATCGGCCAGCCTAGATTGGTGGTTTTTCTGGGCCTTCCTTGGTGCCGGATGAATCAACTGCTTTCGGACATTGGGTAGCAGCGAGACGAGGGACCCTTGCGAGGGTGTTCTATGATGCGGAGTAAAAGATGGACGCAGGACTTCATGGAGGGGGAGTGCGACAACGCTTGCCAGCCTTCTTTGCGCCCCAGCTTGCCGACGTTGGGTTAGTGAGTTGAGTTAGTCAATTAATTCATTGCACTGCAGGTCAGCTCGCCGGCCTAACTGCTTTTGCCGACGCCGCTGCCCCGTTGTGTTGCTGCATCATCTCTCGAGGCAAGAGGATGCGCCCTCCGGCAGGCCTGCGCGGTAATCTTTACCGCCTGTCTGTGCAGTCAAGTTTTCTCTTCCTTCCTATTGTCAGCCTTCGACGTAACCAACAGCCCGACACTAGCCGTTGTTGGAACAAGGCTCGTGTCATTTGACAGGTTCGACAAAAGTACTCAATAAACGCAAATGTGTTCCCTCTTGTCATAAGAAAACGA
This sequence comes from Lecanicillium sp. G3, assembly GCA_037575805.1. NCBI lineage: Eukaryota > Fungi > Ascomycota > Sordariomycetes > Hypocreales > Cordycipitaceae > Lecanicillium > Lecanicillium sp. G3. The sequence goes on along the minus strand of JAZHPD010000101.1, from coordinate 52,973 downwards.
GGCTGTCGAGCTGCAACAGCCGCCGCCACGCTGCGCTGTCGGCCTTGGACCGAGACATGTGCGTGATGCCGTGAAAGAGACTGACTGATTGCCCAGAGCATCATCTCGCCGCGCCACATGCTCCACGAACCTTTGTACCGGGATGCTGTCGTACTACCTTGCCCGTGTGCGCCAAGTGCGCCGTGTTTCCTAGGTTAACTATCTTGTTAAGTGATGCGCATCGCAAAACGTGCTTGCGGCTGGCTCGTCACCCTCCGACATATTTTGGCATATCCAAAGAGACGCCTGTCACCCCTGGTGTCGGAACGGGAAGCACCGTGACACACCGACTGGGCTCGGCCTGGTATGTTTGTTTGTTTCGGCTTTACATGTACGCCAAAGGATGCAAACCTGCCCCTCTGCTTGCTGTTCAGCGAACGAAAGGGCTCGACAGCGACACGCAGCCGTACCCCCACGGGCAGTCTTTTGCGCCGCGCCGCATGTTACTGAATTAATAACTTAATAACGTACACCGCAAACATGGGAGCATTGGAACTCGGCATTTTGGCCGCGGCTATCCTCTCGAACCACCGCGGCCGTGTTCGGCAGGTAACTATTGCCCAGAAGTTGCGCCAACACATACGCCACATTTGGTGTTTGATGAGCCATCGGATATAGCGGCTGCTTGTTTGAGTGCAAGTGCGAGCGTGCCTTTGCAGGCTCAAACTAACGTCTTGGTATGAGTCCAGGCCTTTTGCTTCCACAAGGCCCATGGAAACCGTCATGGTCTGTAGCCTTACCCAAGCAGACGGTACGCGAAATCGACATCGGACTGTCTCCGTGGCTCGTCTGTCCGGCACAGGAAACGATGAGGTCGGTGTCAAAAAGTCAACGGGCGTTGACACTAAGCCAAACTCAGTCGCCACCAGGCTCGGTCCTTTGTCAGGGATTGCCGTGCTGAGCTGCCCAGTAGGAAGTAGCACCAATAGTGATACTCATATCAAGGCGTGATAGACATGCAGCCCTCAAAGTGCGTGCCCAATCAAGCCTGGTGCGTCCACGCAATAGCAATAGTTGTATCAGCCCAGTATGCAGTGGATCTTGGCGCCAAACAGAAAGAGTTATTCTCTCATGTTCAACGCCGGCGTAAAACTGTAGTTTTTGGCTTGTGAACTGTCCTCGAAGACTGCCCTAGGATAAGCGCTTTGTCGCTCAGCGGGGCGTTGTGTAACAGGTCAACTCGAGGCTGATCTGACAAGTCCTGACCATAACGAAACTGGGTTAAACATGGTCACAGCTTCACAAGTCGAGAGCCGCTTATTGGCACCCACTCCGCATTCCTGGGCGGCCGTAAGCTCTCAGGCTGTCTGCCGGCAGCCAGTTTAGACGAGGGCATTCAACTTACCTCGTGTGTGACGGACATACTTTCTTGGCGTGTTCTGGCCCGGCACAGCGCCATTGCAGGGCCTCCTGGCTTTCTTTTCCTGCATGAGCTGCAGGCCAATCGCTGGTTTCTAGAGTCTGCAATTCAGGGATCAGTGCGGCACAGTGGCTCCTGCAGACTCTGGCTGCAAGTACGTAACGATGGATGTCGACAGACGAGAGCCTGCCTGCCGTCTGGTTGATGGGTGGGCCGCGGACAGCAAGCGAAGACAGCTTTTGCTAGTACTTGTAATTTGTTGTCAGGCCCGTCGCTGCATTGCCGATTCAAGTCCCACAGGGCCCTTATTGCAACATTGGGCCGTTGATTACGGAATAACTGGCCAAATACGCGTGTCATGGCAAATTTACATAATGAAGCAACGTTGTTGAAGGTCGTCCTCGCAGCCGGTTCCCGGCAACCCACCTCGCATGTAATCTGTCAAGCCCCTCACCTATGCACACATTCGCCACAATTGAGCTGGCTCGTTCGGCATTCTGGACAACTAAGTGCAAGCAGTGGGGAGCGGGAAAACGCAAAGAGGGGTATGACCTGTTTCCTCAGCATTGCTGCCATCGAGCGGCTGCAGCGGCTTTGTCTCTGAGTGCAGGAAATACCAGTGCGCAGCGCTCAGCAAGTACCAAATACCAGGTCGGCAGCCGTCAGGCTCGTCTGTACCAATACGGAGTACAGCGACTGGCATTGGGCGAGGATGCGTCGAGCACGAGCCAAGAGGGAGCCGGTTGCCTGACTTGTACGGGTTTCACAATAAGAAACATGGCAAAACAAAGCCTTGCCTTGTAGCAAATGGCGCGTTAATCGTGCCGTCCGTGCCTCGAAAAGTTCTGTGTCGGGCAAGCTTCTGCTACCTGGTGTGCTAGGCGAGCCGCCGTCCGCCGGCGCCTCCAGTGCACTGGGTTCACTGGCTGCATGCCATTGCTCAGTATCTGGCCCGTCGCTAAAGGGGGGCCAAGAGGTGGTGGTGTGGAGAGAAGAGGGACGACGGGGCTTTCCAGGCTGCTCTTTCACTGGGTGTGGCTCATAATTTGCACGGTTTCGGCTTCCCGGGCGAATCAACGAGCCGGCTTTGGCACTGGACGATATTGCTGCGAGTCCCGTACCTTTCTGTACGTCACGTCTCCTCTCAATGCCAACTTTATGCCGCACGGATGTACTTTTTGTACGGCTTCCACCACATCAGAAAGCCGTGGTCCAGGCTCCCTGCGCGAGAACCAAGCCAGCGCGCGTGACATCTTGATCCTTGACGTGGTCTGCTACGGCGAGCGGTAGCCAGAGTATGGCTCTCTGGGATTTGAAACGTAAATATTTGGTCCTGTTCTTGCCCTCGGCGGTGTTCGCCCAGCGGGTGGTTGCTGGACAGTCGCATTAGCACCGGGCCCGGAGGGATCATCCTCACGCAATACGTTTCCTTGTTGAAGTCGAGGTGCGGCAGTCCCGCTCTGACTGCGACCCGAGGAAGGCAAATTGCCTCCAGTCGACCTGCTCGCCCGCAACAGTGCTGAAGGGCACGGGGGCCGCAAGCAGCCAATCACAGCGGCCAAGAGGCCGAGGTTTCTTAACGCCGCGTCTAGCGCAGGCAGCTTCTCATACCGTCTCTGGCGGCGGCTGTGCGAGGCCACGTAGTTGTGCTGAGCCCATGTCAGAGGTGCTCTTTGCTCGGAAAGGAACAGGGTTGCAGACTGACAGCCCCAATTTTAGGAGAGTATTGATTGCTTGACCCAAAAAACCTGGGAAGACGTCCCCGGGGTTGTGAGACATGGCACCTGCAGTCTCTGTGGTGGCCCAATGTGGGCGCTCGTCGACACTGTCCCATCGTGGTGTGTGGTGTGGCGTGGTGTGGTCGGGACCGAGGCGGCGAATTTTGACAAGTCGCCCGGAATAGACTGGGCTGTGTCCACTGTTGAGAGTACATTATTGATACCGGTGCATAATATTTGAAAACGTCTCTTTCCAGAATGGAAGCGTGATTGGGGCGCACCCTGCCAAGGAGGAGTGGTTTGGGTACCAGACTAGAAGTTGCGTGTGGTTACATGGCTTGATGACTGCCGTAATATTAGCGGATACGGCCAGACAGACGACGAGCGAGGTTGCTACCTGATGAGTCGCCCGACTGGACCGCCGTAGTGAGCTCGCCGGCGGGCTCACATTGCACTGCGTCGTACCGGAGCAACCACTCCAGCGCATACATACTGGCGTACAGTACTCATTGGTATTGGTTAAGTGCACACTGGTGGTTCGGCCCTGCACCCGTCATTTTTGCTCGTCTCAGGCTCCTGAGGAAACGAGGTGTATGGTAGCGTAGCCGCGGCAAGCAGCGGCCAAGCTGCAGCATGACCGAGAGTGAAAAAAAAATTGGTCAAGGGGTCATCGTTCCGGCGTCTCCGTTTCGCAACACATAGGCGTCGTGTATTTTCTTGACGGTCCTCGCGCGACGAGTCTCATTAGCACCATCCAATCAACCGCAGGGCAGGCTCGCCTGAGAGGCGTTCCAGTGGATAAGCCAGGCCGGGTGGACAGCGCAACGGTCCATGACCGAGCTCGTTGATTGCTGGCCAGCCATCCAGCCAGCGCCTCTCCCAGCAAGCAGCCCTGTGCTCAGTGACGGCGAGGGCGAGGGCGAAGGCGCACGGCGTGGTTCCGTGGGTGAGCGGTGCCCGTGGGGTCGACTAATGTGTGCTTGCGGGCAGTGGTCGAGGTACGGTACCCAGGTGCCAGGTTCCAGTTTGCCAGCAGCCTGCTTTAACCGAATTGCCCACTAAAAAGTAATAATGGTTGGATGGCGCCTCGATCGGGCAATGTGCGCGCTCGCTGTGAGTGCTGAGACGGGGAGTCCCCTCCACTAGACGCACCCGCACGGGGCAGACTCGAGAGAGGGGGTGTGAGTTGGAGATGGAGCTAATTAAAATGCGCGCTGGAGCACAGGTTCAGGGACGAAGACGAGAGTTGGCGGCCTTGATGGTGCTGGTATTACTGATACCAAGTACGGTCAGGTTGGCCTTTGAGAGAGACCGCGTGAGGACACGGTGGGCCGGGCGTGGAAGTATTGTGGGCGACAGAGGCGGGTAGACGAGGTGCACACTGGTACGAGGCGAAGTGATTCGAGGAAAAAGAGATTGACGTTGGCACAGGACGGCGTCTGCTGTGCGGCGTGACGATTCGTGCGTAGATGAACGAGGCTTGCTGGACGAATGAGGCGAAGGGGAGGATGAAAAGAGGCGATGATGAAGAAGTGAGGCTGAAAAAGACTAGCAAAATAGAATCATGGCTTGGAAACGAGGCGTTTGTCGCGGAGCCTGGCGTGGCAGCTGGTAGGCAGCCAGACACGACAAACGGAGGAAGCTGGCAGCTGGCAACCAAGCTGGCCTCTGATCATCGCAGCATGACAAGGCAGGAGCATGCAAACGCCGTCAGACTTCCCCGCTAAACACAAATACAATACCGCAAAAACTTCTCACCTCCTCATCTTCTCTCCTCGCCATGTAGAACTACTCGATAGTATGGAGTCGTTATCAGCACGACCAACCACTCATCACTTCCAGACTATCCGTGGGTCCGCCATCTTCGTCCTGCCAGTGTTACAGCGACTAGCCAGCCTTCCTGGCTCAGCGGTGGCCAGCCACGCCTCGATAGCGCCATACGATTGGTCATGCTGTGCGCGCTCGCATTGCGGCATCCACACACTCACCACAGCTCACCAGAGTGCCCAGTCAATCAACAGTGAGTTACTAGTTACTGATGATGGTTGCATGGCCAGAGCAGCAGCAGCCACCACAATCCTGCTCCGTCCCCCGTCCAGGTCCAGTCCACATGTACCCGCACCAGTATGGAGTACCGAGTGTCCTTCGCACACGCTCGACGCTGTCGCACCCGCGCGCGCACGCTACTGCGGGTGGTGGCACTGGTGGGAGTGGCACTTGTGGGCGTGGCACTGGACAGGTGCAGTGGTGGTCCAGTTCCAGTCATGGTGTATACTGTGGGCTTGTTCATTTGGCTATTTGGCTAATCCGTCAACCAGGCTTCGAAGACTGCACTTTCGAGAGAGCGAAACAGCGACGACGCCCATCCACACGCCCCCCAGTCCCTCATCCATACCCCCAACAAGGCCCAAGGCAAGGCCCCCCTCCACCCAGCTCGCTCGCCGTCTGCGCTAGTCCCAGGAAGCAAGTCAAGGACGGCTACGGAGTACAGTAGCACCGGCACCAAGACGACGCCGCCAGCCCGCACAGGTCTGCACCAGTCTGCAGAAGGGCCTCGAGGATCCATCCAGATTGCGCGACGAGGAGCGACCGCAGAATCAAGGACTAGCAGAGCAGACAAGAGAGAGCAAGACTTTCCCGTCGATTGACGCACCGCTGTGGACTTATGCGACGACGCCGCTCTTATTCGCCAGCTCCAGACTCGTCAACCTACTGCTACACACCCCATCCTCGGAATACCAGCTCTCTTCCTACTCCAACGCCGGGGTCTCAAGCGCCAGGCCGCCGTGGGCCACGCCCCCCCTCCCCGACCCCCCATTGTGCTCCTACTCCCGTAGTGCTCTGCGCCGCGGGTGGGTAACTACAGGTGGACTGCAGCGCCGCATAGCGCCGTCTCTGCCTGCAGCACCAGCCAGCCAGGCGCCCCTCTCCCCGGAGAAGCGCTCCTCTGGCCTCGTCTGGCCTCCTCTGGCTCGTTTCCCTCTGCCTCTCCGGCGGGCTAGCTCCCCGCGAGCTGACCCTCCTCTTTGCGCCGGCTCGGCATTGAAACTCTGTTACCTACCAGGTACTTTGTACTAGCCCCGAGGCTGGACCGGGAATGGGCGTGGCTGTACGGAGTACATGGAGACTTGCACGTCTTTTCCACTAACCAGCTCCTAGCACTCCGCGCGCCGCTAATTCTTTCTCGAACCGTTGCCGCCTGCTTCCTCAAAACTACCGGATCCCTCCAACCCGCCTCTTCCTCAAATCTTCACCTCCACCTCAGCCTGCACACACACGCTTTTGCTGCCTCCCACAAGGACGTCCCTTGTCTTTCGGCCTCAATCGCGTCTTGATACCTGTTTCAAGAGTCTTCATTGCATCTGTGCTCGTCTATTTTATACCTGGCAATGCCTTTGTGTCTTTAAGTTTGATCGCAACCCACCAGACGCTTTTCTGCCGCCCATCACAGCCGTCACTCTCGAGGCGCCTTTTTTCTTGCACCCGCCATAGTCGCGCGCCAACCCCAACAGCTTCAAGCACTGCACTTGAATTAACTCATCTTGCTGCCCTGCAAGAGTAGATAATCGGTGCCGCTGATCTGTATTGCCGTTTTGTCATCCTGGTCGTGCGCCGGTGGTATTCGTCGCGCTCCAGGTCGAGTCATCGCTCGCTCGGAGAATTCAAAGCAATCAGAACTTGGTTCCCAGAACTCACACAGCTGGACTCCTTGACAGTCGGCCGGTCCGACAGTGAATGATAGAGTTGGGCTTCAAATTCTGATCTCTTTGCCGTCTACTTGACGGTCGTAACTCGTTATTCAAACTCACGCCGCCCATTCGACGCTCACCCTCTGCTCTTCAGAAGCCGGGATTTCTCACTCGCCAGACAATCAAGCATCATTGCCCAGCATGTCTGGATTCACAGCACTCAATGGATCCTCTCCAAAGGTCGAGACAAAGCAAGCTCCTGCCGCCTCCAGTCCGCCCCCTCGCAAAGGCGCAACCGTCGACGACCAGTCCAGGACTGCTTCCGCCGCACCAACTCCTGCCTCCACAGCGCAACCTGCGCCGGCTGTAGAGCAAGAACCGGAACCGACTCCAGCTCCCGCCCCGGCACCTGTCGAGACGCCCGCTCCCGCGCCCGCTGAGGCGTCAGCACCGGCACCCGCTCCGGCGCCCGCATCTGAACTCGCGCAGGCACCAGCCGCAGACGTCCAGTCGCCAAGCCAGCGCGAAAGTTGGCCTACACAGGGTTTGGAACGCTCAGCGTCCAACGGAGATGGTGAGTCTGCGAACACGAACAAACGCAAGCGTTCCACGTCAACCGAGGGCCGCTCGCAGCTTCCTTCCAAGCGTGTTCAAGAGCCTCGTCACCAGCTTCCTCAGACACCTCAGCAACCCCAGGCCCCGCAGCAGCAGCAGCCTTCTCAGGAACGTGCACATGAGCCTACGTCCGAGAGCTCCATCACTGTCGCGATGCCAAACGGGAATGGCAGCCGTTACGCTTCAAAGGAAAAGGGTGTCTGGTATGGCCATGCTGAACAAGCTGGACATCATGAGGCACAAGGTCAAAACCAGCATTACCATACTCCAGTTCCCAGTGTCCCGATTCACATGTCTGCGGATCAACAGCTAGTTCAGCGCCAGCCGGAATACGCTCCCGTTACACCCCAGACTAATGGTCACGCTGTGGTTCAGTACCAGACAGCACCGTACTCAGACCCGCGGTCTAGTGCAGTGATACAACTTGATCCCAAGAAGCGGAAGCGAAACTTCAGCAATCGAACCAAGACGGGCTGTCTGACCTGTCGTAGAAGGAAGAAGAAGTGCGACGAGGGTAAACCGGAATGCAGCAATTGCATCAAAGGCGCCTTTGTTTGTGCCGGATACCCTCCCCAGAGAGGCGCAACCTGGCCCAAGGTCGTTGACAACAAGGTCGGAGGAGTTCCACTTGAGTCCAAGGACCCGAGTTATGTTCCTCCTGGCGCCTACGGCATGCCCGCCGCATCGCCGTACACTTCTGCTCAGGCCTCGAATGGACAACCCAGTCACCCCCAAGGTGGATCGAAGCGGGAGCCTTTGCCACAGTATCGTGGCCAAGCTCCGCTGCGTATTGAGCCGCCTCAGAACCACCCTGGCGCAGTCCGAGATGATCGCGCGCCGCCCTCAGCAGTGCCAGCCGGAGCAATCGCGAGCCCCGAACACAAGCTTCCTCCTGGTCCGTATACTCCCGGAGGTAATCCGTATCCCACGCCTATCTCGGCCAATACGCAACCGCCTCCTTTCGGTGAAAGAGGCGGCCCCGAGTACCAGCGTGGTCCTCATGAGCACACTCCGCACCAAGGCCATATGTCGAACATGCACCACGCATCTGACAGCCCTACTTCTCACCCTCCGCCTGTCTCAAGCGTCCAAATGGCGGCGCAAATGGCCCTGTCTCATGCGCAATCTCACCCGCAAGGCCACATGCCCGTTGTTGGCTATGAACAGAGGCGACCTACGCAAAAGGAAGAGATGCTCGGCGGTGGCTACTTCTATCAGTATGACAAAGAGCTGTGTATGGAGAGAGAGCGAGCTGCCACGGCCTGCTGGCGGTTCAACACTTTGACTTCGCCTCCCAGCAACGGTGTTTCGGCAGAGGAGCGTGCTCGTTTATTCCTCGAGATTTTACAGCCCCGTGAGAGTGCCCATATATCTCCTGCTGAGGCATCCCCCAGTGGCAACGTTGGCCGTGTCGGGCGCCACGTGTCTGTCGAGACTCCTTTCTACTGCGACTACGGATACAATGTCAGCATCGGTAGCCACTGTGTAATTGGACGCAACTGCACCTTTAACGATGCCGCAAAGATTCAGATTGGCGACAACACAATTGTTGGCCCGAATGTCAGCATTTATACCGTTGAGCTTTCCACTGACCCCAAACACCGCCAAGGTGGACAGGGTGCTCAGCTTGGTAAGCCTGTCATTATCGACTCAGACTGCTGGATCGGCGGTGGTGCTATTATTATGCCTGGCAAGGTTATTGGAAAGGGTTCCACTGTCGGTGCGGGCTCTGTTGTCACCAAGGTAAGTTGTTTTGTGTATTGGGCTGTGTCATGAGCATGAAGCTAACATTGAAAACAAGGACGTACCTCCTTTTACCGTCGTTGCCGGAAACCCGGCTCGTGTTTTGCGTGGCGTTGCATCCATGTAGTGAACTGGCCCCACGTCTGCCAGTTTGTTTATTTTCATTGTCATCGTTTTCTTTGATATCATTTCCGTTGGCTTTCTGTTTTTTTTTTTTTTTTTTTTTTTACCTCTCATTCTATAATTTGCATCTCTTATTTCTGTGTAATCTACCTGCGCTTCACGCGTGAGGCCGGAGGGAATGCGATTCTTATAAGGAAGAAATTAGCACAATGTCGGGAGGATGGGTCTATATTAACGTTGTTTTCGGTGTTGGGGCGACTAACACTGACGTCAGCTACTGCATTGTAATTATGAAGTTTATGAAATTCTGCCAAAGAGATATATGACACAGAAAAAAAAATTGTTCAATAAATGATGTTTCCCAGACTGTTCAGTACTTGATGTAAGATGCGTGTTCGGAAATGTGGAGAGGAGAGGAGCTCGGCAAAGAAGCGCGCGTGAGAAGGTAGGTGCCTTGTGTAACAAGTCAGATGCGGCTGGCAAGCCGCTGCAGATGCATTTTGAGTAATAATTGGAAAAGACGGAACAAGAAGTATAAAATGGGTATAGAAAAGCCAAAATTGCCGCCCCATGTTTTTTTCTGAACAGTGAGAGTCCCCGCTTCATCCACCGAAAAATGACACTATATGTAAGGCGTGAAACTCTGTAAAAAATGCTACATCTCGGAACTGCTATTTTCTTGTCTTGTTCACCAAATGTATATGCGTATCTTTCTATACGCCTTGTAAAACGTTGGACCAGGCCGGGTCCGTGGCGTTATTCTCCAGTCGTAGAAACTGGTCGATCGAGTTCTATGAGGACGAAAAAAACAAGTCAGCAAATCTGAGGAAGCAACATGACATGGCTGGGAGATAGGTAGGGACTCGGGACATACCCAGTTGACGCCTTCGGTATTGTACAGCAGGGTATCCAAATCAGAGACGGTGTGGAACGTGGCGGAGAACTCAGGGTCGGCTTCGGGCATGGCGACGAAGCCACCCGCCGTCGCGGTGGTGTACGAATACGCGCCCTGTGCGGCGGCGGCGACGGCAGCAGCATGGTGGTGGGCGTGGATGGGATTGTATATTTGGTGGGCGAGAGGATGAGGATGTTGTTGTTGATGTTGGGCGTGAGGGAGAGGGTGCTGCTGCTGCTGCTGGGATATCGGGTGCGACAGGGGATGCATCGGGTGGCCGCCCGGTTGAACCGGAACGCTCATGTGCGGCATTGCATGTGGCGGCGCCGGCGGCGTCTTGGTGTCGACGTTCATGGCGGCAAGCGGAGGCTCCAGGCCCGTGGCACCGGCGGAGTTGGCCTCCATGGCGGGACTCAGGCCGGTGGCAGCCGACGGCGCGGTCTGGGCCTGCTGCTGGTCGTGTGGCGGCGGCGGTGAGCAGGATGCGCCGGCTGTGGCGGCAGCAGAGCCGGCGGGACTGTCGACTTTGTTGAGCACGGCGCGGAGGATCCTGGTGGCGTGGCGGGCGTCGGAGGAGTAGGCGCTGCGGGCGGCCCATACGTCGTGGGACCGCTGCAGGATGCCCTTGCAGACCTGGCGGTCGGCCGGCCGCAGGTCGTGCGACTCGCTGAGGTCGACGCATACGACGGTGGAGGCGAGCAGGAAGTGCTGGAGGGTGAGGTTGGAGACCATGAAGCGGTCCTCGTACATGCGGCCCTGGATGCTGATCTCGTAGTCGAGCTCGATGTGCATTTCGAGCATCGCGAGTGCGGCCTCGCGGCAGATGCGGCGCGAGCGGTCGTAGGCCGGGTCGTCCTTGTGCTCGGTCAGGTAGGGCCGGTGCAGCACGCAGAGGCACTTGCGGTACATGAGCTCGAGCATGATGCGGTGCATGATGGTGTAGTTGGCATCGGTGAAGGCGGTGCTGCGGATGGACCGGATGCGCAGGCAGGCGGGCTGGGCGTCGTGCCAGGCCTCGAGTTGGTCGCTGAGCAGCATCGTCTCCTCGTAGGACGGGCGGCGCACGGCGAGCGCGTGGACCATGACGCGGCGCAGGATGACGGCCAGCTTCGACTTGGCAATGTAGGCGAGAATCGGGGTGGGATCGGTGGGCGGGCGCGCGGGCGGCAGGACGACCGAGTCCTCGTCAAAGTCCTCGTCGAGGAGGTTGACGGGGTGCTCTGCATCCGTGAGGCTCTCGTAGATGATGGGCGGCAGACCCGAGTGCAGCGCAACGAGGAGATCAGCCGACTGGATCATGAACCAGGTGCGGCGGCGCATCTCGGCCTCGAACGGCGTGACGGGGACGGGGAGCTTGCTCGGGTCGCGGTGGTAGCCCTGCAGCTGGGCCATGCGGACGGCGAGCGCGTAGAGCGCCCACAGCACGCGGTCCTCGTCCTGGCGCTGCATGTTGCGCGAGTGCGCGTGCTGCAGGATCGCCTCGACGGAGCCGGGCCGGCAGGTGAGGTAGTTGCCCGTGACGAGGCAGCGGGCGGAGATGCCCAGGTAGAAGGCGGGCTCCTCGATGGACTGCAGCAGGCCGGGCTCGCTGGTGAGCTTGGCCTTGGCGAGCAGCGAGCCGGCGCCGAGGATGGAGAAGAGGATGCTGATCCAGAGGAAGCCCGTCGACGCCGGGTCCTCCCAGAAGGCCTCGTACTGGCGGCGGAACTGGTGGGCGTGCAGGAACGGAACGGCGTGGAACTTGGCGTTGAAGTAGCAGGAGATGAGGCGGTCGGTGAAGAGCTTGGACGGCAGGCTGTTTCTGATCTCTTCCGTGCCGATGGGCCTCGTGTTGCCGAGAAGCTGGTCAAACTCCTCGGCGGTGTCGACGTCGGCATTTGACTCCGTGTCCGAGTCCGTCTGCAGCATGTGCTGGATGTCCTGGATGCTGCTGACGACGGCGGACCAGGCGGTTGCGCCGTGGTATGGCTGCGCCGTCGGTTCCGACGAAGGCGGCGACAGCGATGGCGGGCTGGACTCTGGAGCGGCGGTTGTGCCTGAAGATGCCGGTGTCGCGCTCACAGCCGTCGTGGGCGGGTACGGATATGGCTGCTGATGCCGCGGCTGTTGCGGCTGCTGTTGCTGCATCTGTATTTGCTGTTGTATTGGCACCTGCTGCTGCTGCTGCTGCTGCTGCTGCTGCTGCTGCTGCTGTTTCTGCTTCTGCTGCTGTTCTGGTGCCGACGCTGAGCCTTGTGCTGCCTCCCCGCAGACGTCGCCGCCGCCGCTCCCGTCAGCTCCGGCGAAGCCCTTGATCATCTCCTCGAGCCGCGACAGCTTCATCTGGACCTCCTGCCGCGCCGCTCCCGCCGGCCTCGTCGCGGCCCCGAACCTGCACCCGTCGCCCTCCCCCCTCTTGTCGCAGGCGCCGCAGGGATGCCTCTTGTCGCACTTGGACTTGCGGCGCTGGCAGGCGACGCACGACACGGGCTGCCTGTTGCGCTTGACCCGGTTGGGCTTCCCCGCGCGGAAGACGCCCGTGAACTGGGCCATGTCGGGTTCCGGCATGGTCAGCGGCGAACGACGACAGTCGCTCGATAACGCCGCAGGCGGCAATGTGCTTTCCCTATTATTATTTTTCTTGCTCTTCTTTTATCTGCTTGGCCAGTGCTCTGCGATGGAGAACGGGCGTGAGGCTTGGCGTGAGCCGGATGCGACGTTGGCCCTTCACTGTGTGTCTGCAAGCCCTGTGGAAGAGCTGTGAGTTGGGTAGCCGAGGACGCTCGAGGGCTGCGCAAGCATAAGGTTTCTTCTGATCATAAGCCCTCCTCGTCTTTTCAATAAAGACCTCTTTCTGATGAGGTCTTTTGCGCGTGATTGGTTGTAGTTTGCTTGACTTGATGCGTGCGCGGGCGCGGGCGCGGTAATATGCCCTGCTGTGCGAACAGGTTGCCCAGCTAGGAAAAGCCGCAGGTAAGCTGTCTTCTCCAGTCTGAGACTGAACCTGCAACAAGAACAGGACAAAAAAAAAAGGGAAACAGAGTTCAATGCGACTCTACGTATCAATCTCGAATTGCCGAATACAATGCTGCATTGACTTTTTCCCTACTACAAGAAGAAGAAGAAACACATCTTGACATTTCCCTCCCATCAGGCCCCCAAGCATAACCCCCTCCCCAACCCTCCATTAGGCAAAGGACCGCAGCCACAACGTGCCTTGTTTAGTCTCGCTCTTTTTTTTCGCTTAGCGGGTAGAGCTGAACCAGCTATCATGCCTATTTTTGGTAGTTACTAAGTACCTTAGTACCGGCCGACTTCCTCTCCAGGGTACGAGCGCCACCAAGTATAAAAGGCAACTCGTAAATGGGGGGGGGGCGGGGGACTGGTAAACGCGCCGCTGCTGGGATCTTTGCTTTTACTAATTAAGAGGTTTGCTCTGTTGTCATTACTTGTCAACAAAGGGCGGGGTCGATGCCTTCGCCACGTTTCGCCACGGGGGCCTCCTTGGACGTGTTGCTCGGCCCGACCGTTACATCCGATTCAGCCCTGCTGCATGTGCGATAAATGTCAGCGAATCAATTGGGCCAGGTCGTCATCAGCTCCAGGGTGCTCGCTGCCGGCTAGAAAGAAGGCTGCGTGTGCTTGCGTGTGCTCGCAGTGTGCTTGCGTGTGCTGAAGATTGATAACCACAGGACGAGGCCCTTCAATATTTCGTTACTCCATGTACAGGTATACAGATACATTGTATATTTTACATGAGCTCTTTAACCTATCGGCTGTTCCCGCCCAGATGACTAGTTATCTACTTATAAATACAGGTATATCATACACTTTTTCTTCTAGTACCGAGGCAGCTCGCCGGCGATGGCCTTCTTATGATTCTGGTCGACAATAGACTGCATCATGTCCAACGCCTTGCTCTGGTCACGAAGCCTGTTGAACGCATTGTACGTGTACGAGTCTGGTTTGAGGCCAGCAGCCTCCATGTCCTGCAAGAGCCTGACTGTCATACGCGTATTCTGTGATATGGCGTGATGCTTGATGAGCGTGTTCCAAGTCACCAAGTTCCGGCTAATGTTGAGCTCCCGCATCACTTCCATCATCTGGTTCGCGAGCGCCATTTCGCCCTGATGCAGAAGCCCGCGGATCAGAATCGTCAATGTAAAGACTGTTGGCGCTGGGTGCACCGGCTTCCGCTCATTCGGCCCCGCTGGCTTCTTCGCCAGCGGCGTTACCAGAGGGGAGTCGGTCTCTTGATCGGCTACTGCGTCATCTCCAAACGTGCCCGCCTGTTTTGACTTGGCACGCAGAGAATCCTGAAGCATGTCTCCGAAAATGTGCAGAGCCTCTCTTCCGAGTTCCTTGTGCTCGGTCATGGCCAGAATAAAAGAGTCGTGAATCATGGACCCTTGGTTGTTCAGCAACAACGCAGGATATTTGCTATTTTCATCTTCAAGCCGAGACTTGAAGAACTTGTAAAACGACAAAATCTCCTGCGGGTCTTGCAGCGATCGGATATAAGCTCGCAGCATGACTCCGTCAGCAGTACTGTTGGGTTGCATCTTGGCGCCCTTTCCTTCACCGACGTCGGCAGAGAAGAATTGATCGACGACCGGCAGAATAGTGTGCATAAAGTCCCAGCTCTGTTCGACCTCGCCATGTGCACTTTCTGTTGTCGGTGCGTCAGCCATCTCCTCGCTCAGCATCATTGCCAGCGAGTCGGGAAGCCACCATTGCAGCGACGCCAGCTCAAATCTCTTTGCGTAAATCTTGAGCATCGGCCGGAACATGGGTACCGACCACGGGGCCTTCAGCTTCTTGACGCGCGTCTCCATATCTGCAAAGTAAAAGACGGCGTGCAAGGCATTGCTCAAGATGGCCTTGTATGGTATGGGTGTGACCTTAGCCACCATAAAGGCCCTGGTCACATTTTCCACATTGAGACTGTTTTTGGCGCCAGCGAAAACTGTATTCCATGTTTTTGCGTCGAGCTTCAAGCCAGATTCTGCAAATAACAAAGCCAGTCGGACGGCTTCCTCGACCTGTCCATGCTGACACAGAGAATCAAGTACAGCCGTCAATGTTATTGTGTTGGGCGTGAAGCCATGCTCAACGAACAATTGTAGAGCATCTTTGGCAGAAAAGGTTTCGACTTGCTGCGTCCAGCCGTCTTGTTCAGCCTTGCAGTGAAGCAGGGTTGTGACTACACTGGATGCAGCGGCGCCGTTCATGTTCGCTCCCCTTTCCGCCATGGTCTTGAGAATCTCATACGCCGCATTCTTGTGAGCAGATTCGCCGGCCAGCTTTCGCGCAAAATGCAGTAACGTGTTGTTGCTGAGTGAATATCCTTGTGACTGCAACATGCTGTATAGATCTCGAGTCTGCTCGGCGGGAAGACTCTTCGCAAACAAGCCCAATGTCGACTGTTGAAAAGGTATTTGGCCCTTTGGCACGCCTTCTATAGTGTGTGACAGCAGCACCATGATCTCGTCAGCCATGGCGCTTCGATCGCGGGCGCTTTCGACGGTGTCAAGTCGCAAATTTTGTACTATAAAGCGTAGTACATCGTGGATGGCGTAGCCAGGCGGCAGAGGGTTCAAGGTCGCTTCAAGGACCATATTCGCTTTGCTGGGACACCATCGCAGTGTTGCAAGCATGGCATCTGCCCATTTCTCTTGCCTCTTCGCAAGGCTCAATGTCTCCCATGCCTCCTGCATAGCGGGAACGTCGGATAGATTATATAGCCACTTGCCGTCTTCAGTCTCATGGGCCTTTACCGCCTGATAATCAGAAGACAACAGCCCAATACTGGATTTCCAACGATTAAATTGCTTTTTTACAGCATTCAATTCTGACTCTGAAGCTCCATGACGAACGTAGCCCCATTGCCTGTATTTCTCTCCCTGTCGCATACGAGCCCGCTGCAATTCTCTCTTGTTCTTTTTCAGTCGCGCGGAAACGTAGTTCAGCTCCGCTGACCGGCGAAAGCCGACATCTTGCGTCTTTTTAGTATTTTGCCATCGATTGATCTGCGTTTGAGGTTCTTGTGCAGTTGTCGTATCGATTTCGGACTCGTCAGCGGCCGCGGGCGCACGGTCGAATCTGTTTCGTATGTCCTCTGCTTGTTCTTCCGTCGAGTATGGCCGCGATGTGTCGGACGGCCATGTTGGATGGAGTGACAATGTGGACATTCGAGAAGAGAGCCCCAGCTTATGCGTCGAAGTCGATAGGCAGACCGCTCTCGTTGGTCTTTTCGCTGTGCCTGGTTTGGCGAATTTCTGAGTTGAGCCCGGCGCACGCATCAGAGTGTGCTGCGAGCTGTGGCGTTGCGTCGCCTTCGCTCGCAGGCAAAGCTGCCTCCTTGCGCAGTGCATCGTATATTCTATAAAATGCCCGACACTCCTATACCATTCGTATTCGATCAAACATCATTATTCGCCGTTGGGTAATCGTCCGTTGCGCCGTACGGAGTTGAAGTTCAGAGGGACAATTTTAGGTGGGCCGCACCCGCCGTCCTTTTTTCCCTTGGGCTGGCGCTGCAGCCATGTCAGCCTAGCATCGACATTCTTCTGCCCCACCAGTCTTGAAGCTTCTGAAGCAGTGGGAAAAAAACATTGCAGCAGCATATCCAGCAACTGATCCGTCCAGGCGACAGCACTGTACATGATGTCGTCGCATAATACTCTAAGCGCTGCGTCGGAAGATCGCAAGGCGCGCCTCGCCAAACTCAAGAACCTCAAGCGCAAGCAACCCACCGACGAGCTCGTCGCGCCCGAAGCCGATGCGCGATCGCCAATCCCTGTGGATGGCAAAGACGGAGAAGATGCGGACGAGACTCCTGACGTGAAGAATCTGCACCTGTCTGGACGAAACTACGACCCCGAGACTCGCGGCCCCAAGCTCGGCTTCGAAGCACCACCGACTCTCGGCGAGGACAAGAGCACGCTTGAGCAGCAGGCCGCCGACCTCGAAGCCAAGATCAAAGAACAGGCTGCGGCAGAGGCTGCCGAAGAAAAGGGCGTCGATCTCTTCAAACTGCAACCAAAGAAGCCCAATTGGGACCTGAAGCGCAATCTGGAGCAAAAGATGGACGTTCTGAACGTCCGCACCGACAATGCCATTGCGCGACTGGTCAAGGACAGAATCACGGCGGCGCAAAAGGCAGCACAAAAATCTTCAGACGCTGCCGAGGCAGAGACGGCGGGAATGGATGGCGCAGCTCTTGTGGAGAGTCTGCGAGTAAGAGAACAAGAGGAGGAAGAAGACGAGCGGCGAGAGAAGGAAGAGGACGAAGCACTGGCTGCATGAGCATGATTATGGCAAATTTGGTTGCATTTATTCTGTATATATAGATATGGGACTACTGGTGTAATATTGATACCCTTCAACTTCTTATTTCCTGCGCGTGTTACCGCTGCATTTGCCGAGTCATTGCGACACGTTGACTGAATGGACTGAGACTGCGTTCTCTGTTTTCAGCGGCGGGCCGCTCATCACGTCTCTCGTGACGGTCTTCTTGACGGCCACGATACTTGCGGTCTGTGTCGTTTCTGTCGCCCCTATCGCGAGGAGAGCGAGACCGCTGCCGACGGTCTCCAATCCTATGGCGATGGCGTGTCGCATCCCGAGAAGCAGGGCTTCTTTCGCGCCTGTCATCTCTCCTGCGGCGCGGCGAGCGGCTTCCGGACCTTCGTCTCTTGGGAGGCGATTCATAAATTTCCCCCGCTTCGCCGTCGCTATCAGGACTATGCCTGTCGCGCTGCCGTCTGGGAGGCGACGCCGAGCCGGCACGCGAGTTTGTCGACACTGTTGAAACAGAATCTACGGAGGGTGATCTGGGCCGGCGTTGAGGCTCGTCAGAATCCTCATCCCTGTCCTCCGAATTCAGTTTTCTTTCTCTTTGAGCTTCTTTCTTTGCGAGTTCCTCGTCTGCGGCACCCTTTCTATTTGATTGTCAGTCCTCAATGCAGCCAAAGAATGAATCGATAGAGCGGACATACCTTTTCTCCAGCGGATTCAAGGCATCACTTGTCAGCTTGGGAACCAGCTTCGGGTTTCGGAGCTGCTGAGTTCGAGATGGCCGAGACACATACGGTCTCTCCTGTGCGGTGACCTTGCATTCATATGAATAGTGACGTTCTACGCTGTTAGCTGAGGTGAGGATGAGATGCAATAAGGCAACATATCTCGTTTCAAGCACTTTTGGCACTGCACATTAGCAGGCGTCGATCGCGATGGTCCGCCGCGATAAGAATACATTTCGGATCGTATTCTGCAGGTAATGAAACTCGGTTCCGGCTTATTATATATACAGTGTTGAAGAGCTCTTGTTCAGAGGCTGCGCAAGGCTTTCGGCCGGTGTGCACGTGACCGCGAAGCCAGAGACGCAGCTTCAGTATCAGCAAAATCGATTGGGTGATGGGATATCTTTGATTGAAAGGAGAAATTCTATTTAAACCATGATATTTTAATTCTAATTATACATTATTTGGAAGGCGGGATGAACCCGTTACGCGTCTGTTACATCTCTGCCGTGCTCGCCGTCATCGTCTCATCTAGAATCTAGATGCGAGCGTTTGGCAGCACATAAACTTCTCAGATAGGTATCAATGAGCAAATAGAATTTGCACAAATACAGTCCTGCCTGCAAATGTATTATACATCTTCGCATAGAGATTTGGTCCTCCTCGCAATCACAGACAGCGCTGCCCGCCTGCACAGCGACCCAGCCCAGGCCAGTCACCTGACTAATGGGTATCCAGCTAAACGCCACAGCCGTGGGAGGGCGGCCGCTCCAACAAGATCCCAGGACTTTCGACCTGCGTCAAGTATTTCCTGCCCGCAGCGAAAACACATATCCTGTCACCAACAATCCCGCGATACCCCTCAGATCACCGGTGACGTGACTGAGCTCTTGGTTCCCGTCTCTTGTACGTACCACACAGCATCGGCCCATTTTCTCCCCTCCCCAGCGCAAAAGGGAACCCCCCTCCTTTGACGTCGCTGCAATTTCTCCGGCCCCACGACATTTCTTTTTCGAGATCCCCGGATGGCTTGTCGGCCCAGGAGCATCACGAGAGCTAACCGTTCACGACAGCGCCAGCTCGGCAGCAAAGGAATTCGAGCGCTCTGCAATTGCATCGATCGATACCGTACTCGCCAACTTCTTCGAGCGACTAGAAACCATGTCCTGTTTTTTTCGATCATGAGACTTGCGCTGTGCCTTCTCTATTGAATTCGTTTCGACCGGCTTTGATTTTTTGAAGTTTTATTCGCCTTACCGTTGTTTCGCTTCAATTTGCGACGCCCTGCATCTCGTACCTTTCTTTCCAACAAACAACTGCCTTACGTTCGGCTGTCTTCTTTGGCAGATTTGACTTTTATACCCCCCCTTAACAAGAGCAAACACACACTGGAGCAAACGTACGTCCCACAGCCAGGGCTTCCCGCCCAGGCACTGCTGACAGTTGCTACTATAGAAACCAAGCTCCGACAAACTACTTTCGTTTTTGCTCATGGGTACCACTGAGGGATCTCTTGCGACTGATCCTGTCGTTGCTGTCGGCGCATCACAGGTTCCGAAACCCGCAGCCATGTCCTTAAAGCAGGCCTCTCTGGCCACCGATGCCGAGACGACCGCCGCATCCTTGAACAAGTTAAACCTCGACTCGGCCGCCTCGGATGCCGCTGCGACGGACAAACTGTCGACCATCCAAAGAACCGACTCGAACTCGGACTCGGGCACCAAGCCCCCTAGTCTTGACGGCAAAAGCATTACATCGGGGACAACGTTTGCGCTGGATGAGAAGGATTCTCTTCGTCCTGACGATAGCGCCAGTGTCCAGGCTGCGGCCGAAGATGACGACAATGCCTCTCTTCTGGCGGGGTCGCGCATAGGATCGGAAGCTGCCGCTAGAGCCAGAGCTCGGCCCGCCATAGCAATGGGCAGCAACGCTGCTGGGATCCTCACACCCCAGAGCACCGAGTCTGGGAATCAAGTTGAGAACGGTACGCCGCTCGAAGCCGGTTCATCAGATGCGCTAAACGTCATCTACCGCCAAGCCCCAGATGAAAAGCTCCTTGATGCGCTAGCGACACCCCGCGATCGCTACTTTCTTTTGCGTCTGGAAAAGGACGTTATTGACTTTGTGCAAAACTCCAAGTAAGTTGACAAACATGTTTGCTATGGTCTTTCTCTAACAAATATTACAGAGAACCCTACATGGATTTGCCGCCATCCAACTCGTTCTGTCGAATGTTGACGCACAAGTTGGCAGACTACTACCATATGACACACTCATACGAGCCTCACATTGGATCTGTTCGGATATTCCGAACTCCATTCTGTCGCGTCCCGGCATCGCTTGCGCAAATGGTGCCTCAGCCTACACCTTCAACCAGCAGCACCCCACCACCTGCAGTGCTTCCGCGAAAGATCATGCGCCGAGGTCAAGAAGGCGACAGTGGCGGTGTCAGTGCCAGCCCATCCAAGCCTGCTTCGGAAGCAGACAGCGATGTGAAGGACAAGCAGCCTGCCAACCACAAGTAAGTTATGGACGTCTACAAGCCTTGGCTACCGGATCTAACACATGACAGACTGTCGCGAGAACAACGAGAAGAGATGTACAAGTTGGCTCGAGAGCGCATCTTTGGCAGCGCTGACGACAGCCCAGCAGGTCGGTTCAATCCTCTACACGCCAAAACCAGACAACCTTACTCACAAATGAACACAGCGGACCAAGATGCAGAGAATGGCATGTCGCGAACAAGCTCCATGTCTGCCAACAGGTCGAACCTGGGCAAGCGAGGAAAGGCCACAAAGCAGCGCCGTGACTCTGACGGCTTTGACTCGCGACACCAATACCAGCCGTACTGGGGCCCTCAGCAACAGACTTGGGTACCTGCCCCTCAAGCACAGTATGGGCCGCCAGCTGCTCAATACCCCGCCGCGGGACCGTCTAACTACCAAGTACCGCCCGGCTATGTGCAGCAAGGCCCAACGTATGCTCCGGTGCCTCCCATGGCGCCCGCGGCAGGCTACCCCGCCTATCCTGCTCCGCAGGTAAGCTGTAACTACCAGTGTTATCAACAAGCCAACGCTAACAGGACCCAGTACCCTCCCGGAGGTAGTCCTGTAGTCTACGCACCGCAGCCTCAAATGCCGTCAAGCACGCCTCCGCATGGGTGGCAGCCTGCGTATAACGGACCAGGCCCATACCCGCCGCAAGGTGCTCCGCAAGGACCGGCAGCGCAAGCCCCCCCAGTACCGCCACAGGCTCCCAACCAAAGCCCCAGTCAGGCCCTTGGGCCCGGTGGAATTCCGTACGCCTTTGGACAGCTACCTGCTAATGCCAATCCGCATGACCCGAAGAGCCAGCACCCTATTCCCGGGAGCTACAACAGGAACCATGGCTTCAACCCCAAGACACAGTCTTTTAGTCCTGGCGTGCCCATGGCCCCTGTCCACGCACCGCAGCCACCCTTTACGGCCCCGGGTTCGCATCACAGCAGCCCACAAATAGGCACACCGCCTCACCTGGCTTATACGGGTTATCAGCCCCCAATGCCTCCACCGTACGGCGGTGCGTATGGTATGGCCAGGCAAGGCTCCAACAACTCGATACCCTCGTATCACGGGCCGCCCCAAGGGACGCCCCCGCATGTTCCGATGCAGCCTCCCCAGCACATGGCCCAGCAGCCACCCATGCCTGTGAACAGCAGGCCCCATGGCCCTGGCGCGAATGGCCAGGTGTATAGCCACCTACCTACGTATGGGAACCCCGCCACGCTGCCTCAAAAACCTGCAACGGGGATATAAACGACAAGCAAGTATGACAATTGGCCAGTACAAAAACAAACATAACACACACAAACGGGGACTGATGGCAAAGTGGTTCAATGGCGTAAATGGCATGGATTATAAAAAGCATATCTGGGCGTTTTGACGATGAACAAATCAAAAGGGGAAGGACGGGATAGGATACTTTTTGTTGCATCTTGCCTTTTTATATCAAATACGAGACGGGGACCCAGCAGAGACAAAAAGAACATTACATAGAACGAGGCGAAACCCCATATACCAATGTATTCACTTCAATGGACATACGGAAAAGACGAAAAGCGCCAGATTGTTTAAACATGATTTCCTTTTCTTTTTTTTTTAAAAAAAATTCGTTTCTTTCAAAGTATGAGGTTGCCAAACAAATAATGGTTATTCTTCTTTGCCTAGCCCACGAAACGCCACGATGAAGTTTTTATTCCTTTCGAGTCAAGACTTGTCTTTCTTCCCCTTCTATAAGCAACAATTCCCTGGGTTGCTCTTTTTCATCCCCATCTTCCCTCCAAGCTTTTCCTTCCTAGTTTTATGTACTTGGAATTCACTTTTGTAATGACAAAGAACACGCACTCAACTGTACACCAAATGGGGAGGGCGAGTGTTTGGGGCGCGGGCAGAAAGACACTTGTAGAACATCCTGAGTGCTCTCACATGTATAATAACCCAAAATAAACACAACAAGAAAAGTTCGTTATCATCCGTTTCTCTCTTCATTCGTCGTCTTAAAATCAAGAACCCCCAGCTTATTCTGCAGGCTCGCGAGGCTCACGGGGCTCACGGGGCTCGCGAGGTTCCCGGGGCTCTCTGGGTTCACGCTGCTCGCGCTGCTGGCCGCCTCTGGCACCACCGCGGCCGCCACGCTTGCCGCCGCCACCACGCTGGTTACCCTTCTCGCCGTCACCCTTGCCCTCGCCCTCCTTGTCGTTGCTAACGAGGTTGGCAGTGGCCAGGCGCTGGGAGAGATCAATCTGGGTGCGGATGCTGTTCGCGAGGTAGCTGACCATGAGGACGTCCTGGATGTGGTTGTTGAAGTCGTGCTCGATCTGCGAAGCATCGACCTTGGGGGCGAGCGACAGGGCGCTCATGAGGTACTGGCCGAGGGCGTTGTTGGGCTCCTCATCCTCGTCGAGAACGCCGTTAACCCACTCGCTCACGCGGTCGAGAAGGCCGATGGTGTGCTCGATAGAGCGGCCGAGGCCCTCAATGTCGGAGGGGAGGGGAGCGGATCGCGACTCGGCATCCTTGGCGCTGGCAACGGCCTCGAGGGCGCTCTTTTCGGCGTCACCGTAGAGCATCTTGTGGGGGACCTGGATGAAGAGGCAGCTGTCGGCAGCGCGCTCGGCGTTGACGGCGACGGGGGCGGAGATGTAGCATCGGGTCTCGATGTCCTCGCCGGGCTCAGTCGAGATGGTCATGTGGACGGCGGGGTGGGGGAAGGTGCCAGTGTCGGGGCTACCGAAAAAGTTCTGGATAAGGGCGCTGAAGCTGTTGAGTTCGTGC
The DNA here is from genome assembly GCA_037575805.1 of Lecanicillium sp. G3. Classification (NCBI taxonomy): domain Eukaryota; kingdom Fungi; phylum Ascomycota; class Sordariomycetes; order Hypocreales; family Cordycipitaceae; genus Lecanicillium; species Lecanicillium sp. G3. The sequence continues at coordinate 29,476 of JAZHPD010000101.1, read as the reverse complement.
GAGGTGGTGTACCAGCCGAGAAGGGACTCGCGGGGCGACGCCTTGAGGGTGAGGGCGAGCATGCTCTTCTGATATTCGACATCGACTTCGACCTGGTCCTCCTCCTCGGTGTGCGGGATGGCGAAGCACGAACGGACCTCGACTTCGGTGCCATCTTCGGATCGGGTGCCTACGAGAGCACCAATGACGCGGGTGGGCTGGGAGCCGTCACGGACATCGCGGCGGACGGCGTGGTCGAGGATCGAGAGGATGGCCTAAAATTTGGCAATAACTTCGTCAGTATTTTCAGATAAAAATATGCCAGAAAAATAAATCCGCCCAAAATATAGAGGCCAGCTTTCGGCCTGCTGCAGAAAATCTCGTTACCCACCTCAGGCTGAATATTGACATTGAGGGGCGCAATGTTGGTCTGAATGCCGACGTTGGCGTGGGCCAACGGGCGCGCGAGATGTATGAAGCGCTCGGTAGCGGCAGCCATGATGGGCAGAATGCAAACTCGTCGACCGGTTCGTTGGTGTTCGGTGTTTGTCGTCGGATTCTTTCGCGCGGAAGGGGGGGAGGTGCTAGCAAGTTTCTTCGCGCAATGAGGGGCTGTCCTTTTGGGTGCGTCGCCAAATTTCGCCCCGAATTTGGGATTTGCTCGTTTGGCAGGCTCCGCTGGGGTTGTGCGCGCTAAGATAACCCGTTGATAAGCCGGCGTGGCGGTGCAAAAAACTGCTGCCCCACTAACTGTGGCTGGTGTCTAAATATCTTTTTCAATGCTAGGGACTGGTCAACTTTTTTTTCTTGATTTTGGCCAACTGTTTTATATTGCACTCTTTAATTTTTACATAAAATATGCCCCGTGGAGGAGGCAATTTCAGAGGTAGAGGAGGCGGGAGAGGAGGCGGTAGAGGCCGCGGCCGTGGTGGTCGAAAGTCCTTCAGCCAGTTTGGTCCTACACGCCGCTTCAACAATACCCGTCTTGAGGAGCAGTAAGACTCGTGCTCATATTCCTTACGAAGAGAAGCTCTTGCTAACTAATATTAGGGACTCTGAGTCTTCAGATGGGTCTGATGATGAGAAAATCGAAGAAGAGGACGACGTCATGGACGTCGTATCTGAGGAAGATGAAGAGGAAACTGAACAGTCAAACCGCCCGTACATGGCACTGCTACAAAGTTTTCAAAAATCCGACGCCCCAGCCGCCAAACGCCGCAAGGTAGAGCACGGTGCAGAAGAGGAGTCTGATGACGACGAAGACGACGAAAACGCTGGTGAAGAGGCCCAGGATGCCGATCTGGTGGAAGATGAAGGCGAGGAAGAGGAAGAGGAAGTCTTGCAAGCTGGCGAGAACGACGAAGACTCCGAAGACGAAGGCGACTCTTCAGACCCATTCGATGTCCACTTCGCGCACCCCGACGAGTCAACTTCTGCCAAGGCAGTGAATGCGGCCAAGTCAGGCGAATGGAACTCTGACCGCAAGCTTCTAGGACCGCTCAGGGCTACCGTGCAGTCTGCTGGTTCTGATAGCTCCTTCTCATTACACGACATGAAGAGCGTCAAGCTGAAACAGAAGCTGCAAGAAACAACCGCCAAAACCTTGTCTGGCTTGAATGAGGCACAGAAACAGATTGCCTCCCTCATGTTCAACTACCAGGATATACTATACTGCGACCGCAATGTGGACAATGCCGAAACCATGCGGCGCCTATTATGCAGCCACGCGCTCAACCATATTTTCAAGTATGCTACCGTCGACTTTCGGACATGGTCGACAGTCTTGCTAACGTCTTTACAGAACAAGAGACCGTGTCATCAAAAACAACTACAAGCTGGCCAAGGATGCAGATACGGAGCAAGAATTCAGAGATCAGGGATTCACAAGACCCAAGGTTCTGTTTCTGCTACCTACACGAAACTCCTGCTCTCGTATGGTTCGCACGATACGTGACCTTTGCCAGCCTGACCAAGAGGAGAATCGCAAGCGCTTTGATGAGTCGTACATCACCAAGGACAACAGCTTTGGCAACGACAGACCCGCCGACTTTAGAGACCTCTTTGAGGGCAACGATGACGACATGTTCCGTATCGGCGTCAAGTTCACCCGCAAGACCGTCAAGTACTTTTCACAGTTCTACAGCTCCGATATCCTGTTTGCCTCTCCTCTCGGTCTGCGCATGGCCATTGGCTCCGAGGAGGAAAAGAAGAAGCCCGACTACGACTTCCTCAGTTCCATCGAAATGGTTGTTGTCGACCAGACCGATGCGCTCCTCATGCAGAACTGGGAGCACGTCGAGTACATCTTTGAGCACCTCAACCTGCAACCCAAGGATGCTCACGGCTGCGACTTCAGTCGTTTGCGACCGTGGTACCTTGAGGATTGGGCCAAGTACTTCCGCCAAACCATTATCCTCAGCGGCTTCCATACTCCAGAGCTCGCCGAGCTGCAGCGTAGCTACTGCCACAACTGGGCGGGCAAAGCGCGCCTGCAGCCCGAGTACCCGGGCGTCCTTCAGCAGCTCGGCGTCAAGGCGCGGCAGACGTTCTCGCGCTTCCAGTCGCACTCCCTAGAGAAGGACCCAGACGCGCGTTTCGAGTACTTTGTCTCGGCCATAGTACCCAACATTGTCAAGCGCGCCAAGGACGCCGCCGGAACGCTGCTGTTCGTGCCCTCGTACCTGGACTTCGTCCGCGTGCGCAACTACTTTGCTACGTCCATGACGGTCAGCGCTGTCTCATTCGGCGCCATCTCCGAATATACAGACGTGCCAGACGCATCGCGTGCCCGCTCGCACTTTGTCACGGGCCGTCACAAGGTCCTCCTGTACTCGGAGCGCGCGCACCACTTCCGTCGCCTCCAGATCAAGGGCGTGCAGCGTGTCATCTTCTACGGCCTGCCGGACAACCCCATCTTCTACAGGGAGATTGCGGGCGAGTACCTGAGCAAGAGTGAACAGGACTTTACCGTCGATCCGGGCAAGGGTGCTGTCCGCGTGCTGTTTTCCAAGTACGACGCCATGAAGCTGGAGCGCATCGCGGGATCGAAGAGAGTGGGCAAGATGTTGAAGGACCGAGGCGATACATTTGATTTCATCTAGTGTAAAGGATATCTTGTATATATAGTAGACTTGTTGCATAAAAAAGCCATTTTTGTATCAATTCTCGAAGTTAGCACATACAGGCCAACCTGTACACATAAGCCGAGTATCATCCGAGCGATAGATTTACATCACTGCACGTAGTGAACACTTCTGCAAATGAAGAAAAAAATGGGTAGTAATACAGGCAAATACATTGATTGTGGCGGCATCGCCTTGGCTAATATACACATCTCCCACGTTCTGATACTCCCGTATCCGTATTAAACAGGGACGGTGCAGGCTCCCACACCAGCTTTTTTTTTAAAGACTTTTATTGCTTGCCAGCGTCAGCACCCTCAGACGAAACCGGTACCGTCGACTTGCGGCCCTTCGCCATGGCCGTGTAGCGCGCGATCATGGCCTCGACCTCCTCCTCGCCGCGCGTATTCAGCAGCTTCTTCAGGTTGACCAGGGTGACCTCGTTGTGCTCGAAGCCGAGCATGCGATCGCGGGCGACCGTCTTGGCCGTCATCATGAAGCGCGAGTCGCGCTCGCCGTCGACGAATTCGAGGATGGCGCTCTCGGCCTGGTCGTGTCTGTTCATGGGCTCGGTGCGGACCACGCGCGTGTAGCCGCCGTCGCGGTTCATGTATCGTTCTCGTAGGGGGCCAAGGAGCTTGGGAAGATGGATGTGAGGGGTCTGATCGGGCATAGAAGTTAGCATTTCGTGCTGTCGGGTTGAAGCAGCACCCCCTTGGGGATAGCTGCGCTCAGTTTCAGGGTGCGTACGTAGAGGATTCCTTGCGCCGAGCGGCGGCAGGGCTCGTTGTTGCGCTTGGCCAGGCCGATGAGCTTCTCGGCCAGCCTTTGCGCCTCCTTGGCCTTTGCGTATGTGGTTTGGATGTGTTCGTGCTGGACGAGGGACGTTACGAGGCCACGCAGCAGAGCCATTCGCGCGGACGACTTGCGGCCCAGATGGCGGTACTTGGTGAGACCGCCGGCCATTGTGTATGTATAGAGTAATTTGCTCGAAGGATTGGAGTAGATGAAACTGTGCGAAAGCGCAGAACGTTTGTCGTCGTGGTCGTGGTCGCTGGTCTTTTTTTTCTGGTCCCCTTCGCGCCAGGTGATGGTCTGTCAAATCTGTTTGGGGTGGAAATTTTGGGCTCGGGAGACGGACAGCGTGCTGCCGAAAATTACCGCCCGCTGAGCACCCGCTGTAGCTGGCGCTGCCGCTACCCACACCAGCCCGCCCCGACCTACGTCAACAAATCGTCCGCAACGAGCAATTGGCAAACTACGACTGCGAATTGGCATCGCAGCATGCGAAGCTGATACTCGATCGAGACTAGAATCATCCTATAGAAGCAGATTCGGGGCACAACGAAGCTCTGCGGCGCCACAATGGGCTTCGTTTCCGGCTTTGTGAGCACGCCCGGTTTTTTTTCCCTCTCCCGAGCTTCGACGAGCTTCACCCGAGGGCATCTCAAACTCCCAACATTTTTGCTAACAACTCTTCTCTGCGCAGACTGGCGGCGTCACGCTCACCCTCTCTATCGCCTACCTCTCCGCGCTCGCCCACCAGCGCAACCGCGAGCAACAAGGACGCGCCCTCCGCGCCCAGGCCCTCGAGCTCCAGAGCATCATCGACCCGATCCCCGTGCCCCTGCCGCCGACGCGGTCTGAGGTGGCCGCCGAGCAGCGCGCCGCCAAGGTCGAGGTCCTCAAGGAGAAGTGGAACGACGAGATCGGCCGCGCCGTGCGCTGGGTGCAGACGACCGACTGGGACGAGGTGCGCGAGGGCGCGCAGGCGCGGGCCGGCGCCATCTGGGCCCGCGTCACCGGCGCGACGCCCGCGGAGACGGCCGAGCACGCCAGGGCCGCCGCCGAGAACAAGGCCGGTGCCATCGTCGACTCGACTCGCGGCGCCTTCCAGCGCGCCAAGACCGAGGCCCGCAGCGTCGAGGAGGCTGCCCAGAACAAGGTCCTCGAGGCCAGGCTGAAGACTAGCAAGAAGGCCGAGGAGGTCGTGGGCAAGGTGAACGACGAGGTCCAGGAAGCAGCCCACGAGACGGGAGGCTGGCTGTCGTCGCTGTTTGGGCGCGGTAAGGAGAAGGCAGCTGAGCTTGCTGGCATTGCTGGCAAGACCAAGGAGGTTGTTGGTACCCCTGGCGCCGTTGACGGCGTCATCCTGACGACCGGCTCGAGCGCCGTCGAGAAGGCTCTTCACCAGAGATATGAGAAGACGATTGTTCAGGACAGGAGAACGGTGGCCGACGTGCTGAAGGCGAGATATACACCGATTGATAGCCGTGATAACACGAACCTGCGGGGCCTGTAAGAAATTATGCACTCAAAATAGATTCTCTTTGTTATTGTTAATAGGTGTTGCTTTGAATTGTGAGAAATACATCAAGTAATCACAAGTTGGCCACAATATGTCCGCCATCTATATCCAGTTGCTATGTACAGTGGATGCGATAAAGGACGCCTAGCCGACGCTGTTTCTATGTTCCATCTTTATACACTCTAAGGTCATGACCCGTGCCAAGAGGCTCATATCGTACAGTTACACCACTGCCAATAAGCGCGGCAAGCTGCTTTCCCGTCGCCGTGCTGGCTTCGCCACCAAGTCCTGCGAGCAAAGGCCGCAAAAATGCCGCCGCGCTCAAGCTGCGCTGCTCACGCACTTGTACGCGATTGGCAATCAGTATAGAAACGACGTGCACCAGAAGCTGCACCCCTATCGTGAGCCCCATGATGATGTGGACGTACTTCCACTTGGTAATGTCGAGCACGATGGCGCGCTGCGGCACCATGCCCATAGCGTGGACGTCCGGGTTCGACATGGCCCCCGCGCCGATGGCGTTTATGCCGCAGCGCGCAATCTGCGCGGCCATGCCGGACCGCGACCCGTTCATGGGGCTGCCAAAGTACGTCTCCACAGGGTAGCTCTGGAACTGGTAGTTTGTCGAGGCGTTGACGAGGCCGACGATGGAGGAGCCGTAGCCCTGGAGGGCGATGGCCGCGGGGACGAAGCGCGTGAAGTTGGCGCCCATGTGGTGCTCCGGGAGGACGGCGTTGTCGACGGGGGAGACGGTGACGTTGCAGACGTACACCCAGGGGTTCGTATCGGACGGCTCAAAGGCCGTGACGATGGACCAGGAGTCGCCGGCCTCGGTGACGGGGTCATGCAGATAGAGAATCTGGGCGCCGCCGTTGGCGACGGGCAGGTAGATCGGCTCACTGGGTTGGTCGTCGCTGAAGCGGACGGCTATGTTGGTCGTCGTGCCGTTGCCGCCCTCGACGACGGGGTAGCTCTGACAGGTTGCCGTCACGCTCACAGTGCGGTTAGTGGCGACGGTGGCGACGTACTTGGAGCTCGGAACGCTCGATTCGTAAAACACATAGGTGTACGTGGTTTCGTTGTAGATGTCGCTATTGGTCTGGTTATACGGCACGGTACCGTCGGATCCCGGGTCGGAGAAGTAGACGAGAGGGTAGTCGGGGTCGTAGATGGTGCCCGGGCTGACGAGCGCGTCAATGTAGGTCTCGTCAAAGCCGGAGCCGACTATCCCGTAGGTGTTGGCTGAGTAGCGGCGCGAGTTGATGTCGACAGAGGCATTGCGGCCCCTGCTGGCGGCGAGCACGTTGCGGCCCTGGATGTCGGACAGGTCCGGCATTGATACGAGGCCGGGCTTTGTGATTGTAATCTTGTCCGCCGGGTTGATGTTGTAAGCGATACCGAGCAAAGCCAGGGCAATTTGCGAGGCCTTCAAAGTTGTTAGCAGTGAGCCAGAGACCAATTGAGTCCGGCCAGGCGCGGGTGGCTTGACTTACAATATTAAGCGCCACAAATACGGTAACGAATATTTGAATTACAGTATGTCGCGTCGTCCAGCCGAGCTGCAGCATGACAGTAAACTGCGAGCTCGATAGGATGAGGTCCGCCTCATGCGGCCTGTACTTGCGCAGGCTAAGCAGCCACCACTGCATCTCCGCGGCATTGCACTTGAGAGAGCTGGCGATATTGAGGCCGAGTGCGATGGTCAGCGCAATGATTAGTGTATTGAACTCGCGCTTCTTGCCGGTTGGCAGTGCCTTGTGGGACGAGTAAGCGTAGAGGAGGGCGTAGACGCCGATGCATAGCGCCACGGTGATTAGCCAGCGGGCAAGGCTCCGGGCGAGCAATCGGCGTAGCTGTTCGCCAGGCTGGAAACGCTCATAGGCGTATGATGGTGTTGGCGTGGAAAGTTCATCGCTGCTGCTTCTAGCTGAATCGCTATCCTGGTCTGGGAGAAGGGCTTTGTCGTCGAAGTCCGCGGCCCGTCTCTGCGATGTAGTCGTGCCTGGGATATCTCGAGTAGCGGGCTCTGGGAGAAGAGATTCACCGGCCGCCATGGGAGTCATCTCCATTTCTACGGGCGTCGTCATCGTCATCGTGAAAGCAGTCGCTGTCGCTTACACTGAGGCCGACGCCGGGCTCACCAAGCAGCTGAGTACGAGATATTGCCTCGAGCAAAAAAAGTCGCACACAGCGAGAGCCCGACCAAAAGGGCGATCAGGAGGGCCTCAGGCGTTTGGCCCTTAATCCGTGCAGATCCATGCCCCCGTTATCGTCTCTTCGGCAGTTGGCTTGCGGTGGCTCAGAAATCAATCGGCGGCGCTCCGTACCGGGGGAGGGTTATTCTACGCGGTCTAGAACTGACAGGGCTAGCCGCCGTGCCGCTATTGGTGGCAGAGTTTTTGTCGGCAGCCTACGTGGTCCCCAATGATTGACAGAGCGCCAGCGTAATGAAAAAAAAAAGTGTAGTGTAAAAGTGGTATCGAGTAAAAATTGGCTCTTTCTTTCGAGTTGACAGCCGGCGTAAGGCTGACCAACCCCGTTTTGGCAACTGGCGGCGAAGCGTAGAGACTTTGCTGCCAGGCCAACACGCGGTGTGTTTCGGCAAACCGTGCGAGCGCTGTTAGCCATTGAACTATAATACTGGCCGGTATACTTAATTCATTAAAGTAGACTCTTGTTTACTTATCTCGGATGGAGTCTCATTCAGATTGCGTACGTATCGACACCCCAATCTCGCTCCTCTGCATCCACATCGACCAAGCCACAGATCATAGGGCTTACGGTAGACGAGTAGACGAGTCGCCATGACCAGCGCGGCTGTGCCATTAGGCTGCCTATCGCACTCGGTTTCTGGGGTAAAGGTCCCAGAGGAACCGCGGAGGAGATGAACCTTTTGTAAGCCCTGCGGATATGATTGACGATAACTCCACCTGGTCAGGTGTAGGAGCGACACAAGCCCATGCCGATTTGGTCTGATCACTCTTCAACTAAAAACCAGGTCAACAAGCGAGAATATCACGCGATGTCGAGCCAGCTATGGGCATAAGCGCCTCTGAGCTTGGTGCCTACCCCAGAATTACAAACTCAACAAGATGAGAGGATGATACGAGCACAAGTCTGTCTACCAGAGGGCCTCGTCAGCTAACTAAGCAGACGGACATGTGGACGGACGGTGCGAGCCACATGTGTTGCGCGCACAATGCTCCTGTTTCGCGGCTTCAACCCCATGTACCAGCAAGCACCGCACGTCGCGGATGCAGACAAGCCGGCGTTTATCGGATACTGCCAGACACGGGTCAAATATCTGCACTCGCACGTCGAGCACGAAGAGCCGGGCACGTTTGCGATGACGGAAGAACTGCTGGGGAGGACATCTTTGGGGACATGCATGAACAACATGGTATGCTTCCGTTCCTTCTCCGTCTATGCTGTGGAAGAAGTACAAAAAGCAAGCTCACGCACAGCTACAGAGCGCCATCCTAGGCCCATTGCAAGACGTTGAAGCACATCTCACCCTTGCCGCCAGCGACTCCGCCCAAATTCTCCGCCGCAGAGCTCATCCGGCTTTCGCGACGTCCTCCACGGCCCGTTTGAGAGCCACTTCAACGTCAAGGTCGCGCGCATCGCCAGCCTCGTCTCGCATCGCAACGGCCCTGTCCCCGGGATCGGAGCTTCGACAAATGGGGCCGAACTCGCTGACGGCGCGCGGCATGACGGACGTGCTCGTCCTCTTCCTGCTCAACCACGACCGGGACATTGAGGACGGCTTGTGGCGGGACTGGCCGCTGATTCCGGGGGCCGGTGCGGGGGGCGCTGGTCGACGTTGCGGGGCAGTGGCACCGGAGCTGGTGGAAGTTTGCGAGCTGTGATGCTTCGGGGCAGAGGAGGGGGTTTTGTACGCGAGAGGGTGAGGCCGTTTAGTCTATGAAGATGTACATATGAGCGCAGGTGCGTGCGGTGTAGCCTACTCTACTGTGGCAACAGATATGATTGTGACGGTGCTTTTACAGTATGACGTTGGAAAACACAAGAGAGGACAGCCGAGAAAAAAAAATGGATCGAAAACACATGGAACGAATGGAAATGTGCTGCAAAATGCATATGAACGAATGGCAATCGAGGAAATAATAATTAGCTGCCCATCACCAAATCATGACAGGCGGCTCGGCTTCGGACTCGGATTCGGCGCAGGTGGATGTGCTCAGCGTGACAATTGCCCAGCTGCGATTGGTCCAGCATCGCGCCCAAAGCGGGCACTCCGAAACCTCCAATAGGGGGCCGGCCGGTGTCGCCTCCCTGAAAAGAGCGCTGTATTTGCCGCTGTGGCCAGTGGCTGTAGGGCGCTGTCATCTGTTTTATTTTCCTTTTTGCGAGTTTCCTCGGTACCCCCGTAGCGCTAGGCCGGCCTTGTGGTAACGGGCGGCGCATGTTCCGAGGGTTTTATGTCGCTGGCGGGGGGCCGCATTTGAAATGGGTTCAATTTTATTTTATTCGGGACGCAGCCACCCCGGATTCTCAACTCTGCATCTCTTCTCTTGATTGTTGTTCATCTTTTGTTTGCTGGTTTTCCATCAAAAACTGTCAAACTCGTGACGTTTGCTCTCAGGCTTTGATTGACTTGTCACTACCTGCGCGGAACCGAAACCCCGCCCCACTCGCCTGCTGCGAATTCGAAATCCATCTGATTCTTCTTCCGTCAGCAAAAGCCCATCAAGCAGCAGCCCGACCGAGCCCTTGCAAACAAGAGCAGCATCAGCGATACTTGCCCATTCTCGCCCAAGTTGCATTGATCAGACGAGGGCGCCCGATTCGGTTCGCATTCGCCTCTTCGCACCATCGATTTAATTACACCTGCGATACCCTACACACACACACACACACACACACACACACATACTCTTCGCTACGAAAGACGCAGCCCGCAGCCATGTCGTTTTCGAGCCTCGTCCAGGACCTCAGCATCCGCGACGGCAACGGCAGCGCCGCCGCGGCCCGTCGCCCCGCGGGGACGGTGTCGTCGATGGACGACCGCGCCTCGCACGTCTCGCGTGCGCGCTCGTACGCCAGCACGGCGGCGACGAGCGTCAGCATCTCGGGCGACATCTCGAGCCAGCTGCACGGCGGCTACTTTCATCCACTGGCCCGCTCGTGGCAAGCCGAGCGCCAGCTCACCAAGGTATGTCGGCGTATGGAAACCAACGCAAGCGTGCGCAGATGCGCATTTGCCGCTCCTAGACAACCGATTGGCTGACCGTGCCTGTTGCTCTAGTCTATGCTCATCTACCCGCTCTTCATCACTGACGGCGACGACGACATGATTCTCGTCCCCTCCCTCCCGGGCCAGCACCAGCTCGGCATCGGCCGTGTGGTATCTTTCCTCGAGCCCCTCGTGCACAAGGGCCTGCGCTCCGTCATCCTGTTTGGCGTCCCCATGAAGCCCGGCACCAAGGACGCCCTGGCCAGCTCCGCCGACGACCCCGAGGGCCCCGTCATCAAGGCGATCCGCCTGATCCGCCGCCGCTTCCCCCAGCTGTACATCTGCACCGACGTGTGCCTCTGCGAGTACACCTCTCACGGCCACTGCGGCATCCTGCGCGACGACGGCAGCCTCAACAACCAGCTCTCCGTAGAGCGCATCTCGGACGTGGCCGTCGCCTACGCCAAGGCTGGCGCTCACTGTGTCGCCCCCTCGGACATGAACGACGGGCGCATCCGGGCCATCAAGCTCAAGCTCATCGAGGAGGGCATCGCGCACAAGACGACGCTCATGTCGTACTCTGCCAAGTTCTCGGGCTGCCTGTACGGGCCCTTCCGCGACGCCGCGGGCTCCGCGCCGTCGTTTGGCGACCGCAAGTGCTACCAGCTTCCCCCCGGTGGCCGTGGTCTCGCGCGCCGCGCCATTATCCGCGACATGAGCGAGGGTGCGGACATCATCATGGTCAAGCCGGCCAGCCAGTATCTCGACATCATCAGCGACGCCAAGGAGCTGGGCAAGGACATGCCGGTTGCGGCGTACCAGGTCAGCGGCGAGTACGCCATGATCCACGCGGGAGCCAAGGCGGGCGTCTTTGGGCTCAGGGAGATGGCGATGGAGTCGACGGAAGCGATTCTGCGAGCGGGCGCTACGATTGTGGTCAGCTACTTTACGCCCGAGTTTCTCGACTGGCTGGACAACTAGATGTGGGTGACGACATGTGAATATAACAAAAAAAGACTATATAAAAGAGAAGGATGGGAAATGAATGGACAATGGACAATGAACGATGGACAATGGATGGATTGATGGAGGGATATCGACTCAGCTCATGATGCATATAGTATGGCGTTTTATGGTTTCTTCCCGTGGAATATTAATGGACAATACAAACTCTGTATATTGAACTGGATGGTTGGAAGGTGACTTTTGCATTACACTCTTTGAAAAGTGTGGTGTATTAATTTGCATTGTATGAATTCTATATTAATCTCTGGGTATTGTAATGCGAATTGTAAAGTCAAAAGTCGATGTCGATGATTAAATGGGGTGTCCTGAAGCCAGTTCGGAAGCCCCTTGATGTGTCGTCTGTATGGATATTATTGCAATTCCTCGTCTAATAAATTGTTTCTTCGGTCCATCTTCGATTGAAGAGGGTAGATGATGCGCGCCGTGCGTATGTGCGTTGGCATTGGTGGTGGCGTTTTATGGCGGTGGTTGTGGGCGCAGCGGGCCCTGTGCCGATCGTCGTGATGGCGGTGGTGTGGTGGTCGCGTGACCACTGTTTGGTTAGCAGCAGCGCAGCAACCAGCGCTACGAGATGCGACGAATGTCCTTGTTCGCCGCAGCGCCGACGCGCTCGTGCGGGAAGCTGGGGACGTCGAGGTAGCGGGTGAGCAGCGAAGCCGCGCGAAAAATGACTGCCGTGCCAAAGATGATGAGCACGAGGCCCGGTGCCAGCGTGAGGAGCATGGCGGGCGGGCGGCGGCGGCGGCAGCGAGGGCCAAGAGGTCGAAGACGGCGCCCAAGACAAGGACGAGCAGAGATGGGACGAGGACGTGGGCGGCGAGTCGGTGCGAGGAGGACAGTTTCATTTGAGCGCCAGAGAAAGATTGAGAATGAGTGTGTGTATGAGCAAAAGAGATTTTTTAGTTGAATGAGTGTATTGGAGAAGAAAGTTGGGGAATTTTTTAATACATGAGAGAAGAAGAAGAGGAAGAAGAAGAAACAGAAGAAAAAGAAGCTAATCGCCGTCGGTGTTGTAGCATGCTCTGGTTTCCCTCCAATTTGACATGTGGAAGTGGGAATACGGAGAGTGGGAAAGAGGCAGAAATGGGGAAAATGGAGATGGGATGAGCTGCGACCGGAATTTGGGTTCTCTGGCCTGCCTGCCACCTGCCCTTGGAGTGCTTACTACTCGGTAGTTTGTTAACTAGGTTAGTTATTGGTGCTGGTTGGCGCCGACTTGGGTAGTTGGTACTGTGAGGAGAGAGAGCTAACTGCCTTGGGGGATTAGTTCGTTACTCAAGAGCCAGAGAGTGGCAGGCAGATATACCAGTACCTGCAGCTAGCAAGCCATTAGCCATTACCAGTACTCCGTAGCCATAAGCCATAAGCCATAAGCAGCACCTTGGTAGAGGATGCTTGGTCAATGTACTCGGTACAAGTGGATGGAGAAGCAATCTCGAATACATTAATTACTCGCCCTGCTCTTTGTCCTGGCACTTGATCAACAGATACACAGTCTTGTGCTTCTTGCGTCCCATTGTGGTTGGTTGATGGGGCTGGTTGGCGCCACTTTTTTGCACAAGCACTGCCTCGCAGCTCCTTTCTAACAGGGCAAATGATTTTCTTGAGGATTTTATGCAACAATTATGAACAAATAGCCCGCTCTCTCTGGACCACTTCTGGACAGGAGAAATCTGTAATCGCGACCTCTTGGGTAAATAATGCAAGTCTCTTGATACACACATCTTGGTATCGTCGGAAGGGGTTCAAGGCAATTATTGCCCAGAAGCCCGGAAAGAGACGACAGGAAACAGCTGTCCTTTTATTCAATCTTGTTGTCTTTTTTTTTTTTTTTTTTTTTTTTTTTTTTTTTTTTTTAAATAGTTAATAATAATATATATGTATTAATATGGCGGGGCAGTTCTTACAAGGGCCTGCCTGCATAAGCAGCAACAGGAAATGTTTCGACATGCCCTGCGTATGTATGGTCATGCTCTTTTTTTAAATCCCCGGCGGTACTCCGTACAGTACTGGTACACCCATTCCTCAAACTCCCCCTCTCTCCCAGTATCATGTTTCTTCAAAGGCGTTTGCCAGTTCCGTGGGTTCCGTGTCTCGCATGCTGGGAGGGGCTAGTTAGATGTTGGCTGTTACACCCGATTGCCCCATGAGCATATCTCGCCACTTGCGTGTCTTCTGCGCAAACGAGCCGATGATGGAGATGCTGCCCTCGTTCCCAATGCTGATAAAAAAAAGAAGGGAAAAAAAAGAAAAAAAAAAGAAAATAGAACAACCAAAGGAAGTAGGAATGAAAAGGCCATTTTATCGTTCTCTCCATTGTTTATTCCAAATTTTCTCTCCATGGCGCCGCGCCGCGTAATGCCGAACACCAGATCGTCAGGGCGATGCCCAGCTCCGCCCGCTTTGCGTTTGGGTGTTTCACCCGCCGTCAGAGTCGAGTCTCGAGATTCAATGCTCAAGCGCTCACACCTCAAGCACCACCCCAGCACCACCCACTCCTTGAACACCCACCATTCAGAACCTAGACTTCACGCCGATCAGCATATGCATATCCTGCATTCTAGTTAGTCAGAGTAGTCAAGACTCCTCAATCGTCCCCCTACCACACTGCTCACTGCTCGACCAGTCACTTTCGCTCAGTCACTCAGTTGCTCAGTCACTCAGTCGCTCACTCAGTCAGTCACTCAGTCAATCACTCAGTCAATCACTCACTCAAGTCACTCACTCCATCCATGAACCCCGACCCCGACATACCCGACCCATTGCCGTGTCAGTCGCCGTGTAGCAGCGATCGTCCTCCTTCATCCACAACAATCCACCCAGATCCTCGCCTTGTAATTCCTCCTTGCCCGCGCATGTTTCTGATTTAGATGTACATCATGTACTCCGTACCGTAGTTAATAGTAAAAGCTTGCTTGTCTAAACCCCCACCTCCTTCTTGTTCCTCTCTCGCCTGTCCCTTTCTCTCCATCTTTTGCTCTTCTTTCGTCTGCCCATCTCTGGTTCCTCCCATCTCTGCCTGTCCTTTCCTACCCCAACAACGCCTCGCAGCTGTCAACAGTCAACACCAAACGCTGCCAGCTGCCAACCAAAACACGGCGTTTACGCTTTTTCGATTCTGATCCTCGATTCCTTCTTTCTCTCTCCTCTTTCTTAGCTTCTTTTCTTTTCTTTTTTGTTTCTTCTTCTTCTTCTTCTTCTTGATATCCTTCTTTGCCTTCTTTTGTACCCCATCTTCATCCCACACTCACTTACATCATCACATCTATGAAAGCCACATTCACTCTGTAATGTCTACAAACCACCACAGCCCTCATCGCGAGGAAAAGCTCGGCCTCCTCGCCGAGCACATATCCGACACCGAGAGCGACAATGGGCTCTTTGACGAGAAAACCCGACGGTGGACGCAGTTCCGCATCTCCCGCATCATCACCGCCCCCTGGGTCTACGGCCGCTCGACCTCCTGGCGCCCGCTGATCATCCGCTTCGCCGTCTTCCTCATCCCCAGCTTTCTCCAGGGCCGCCACGCCCGCGAGCAGATCCGCCCCGCGCGCCTCTCCCCGACCGCCTACCTCGACGGCATGCGCGGCCTCGCCGCCCTCTTCGTCTTCTTCTGCCACTACTTCTACCAGGCCTTCATCATCGCCGAGGGCTGGGGCGCCGGCGAGAACAACTTCCACTTCCTGAAGCTCCCCTTTGTCCGCCTCTTCTACCAGGGACCGCCGGCGGTCTGCCTGTTCTTCGTCATCTCTGGATACGCCCTCTCCTACCGTCCCCTCAAGTTTGTCCGCAGCCGCGCCTCGTCTGATTTCGCAAACACAATCAGCTCCCTCGTCTTTCGCCGCGGCATCCGTCTGTACCTGCCCACGGCCATTTCTACCTTCATGATCGTCTGCCTTCTCCGAATCGGAGCCTATGAATGGACACGCGAGTTTGCCAACGACAGGACGTACATGAAAAACGTTGTCGAACCCCATCCTGACCGAATGGAGTTTGCCTATGACCAGTATCTTGATTGGGCCAAGCACATGTACCGCTTCGTCCATGTGTTTGACTGGAACAAGTTTGGCGGTAGTACCTGTACGTTTGACCGTTTGACCCATCTTACACCTCGTCTGTAAAACACTCCAGCTAACATACCCTTCAGCATACGATGTCCATCTCTGGACAATTCCCGTCGAGTTCCGCTGCTCCCTATACCTCTTCCTCGTCCTCATCGGCACCGCCCGCCTGCAAACCAGATTCCGTCTCCTCACCGTCGGAGGCGTCATGTGGTTCGTCTACTCCCACTCGCGCTGGGAGATGTTGCTCTTCCTCTGCGGCATGTTCCTCGCCGAGCTCGACCTCATCCGCGGCGCCCACAAGACGGCCCCCAGCGCCGCCGAGCTCCCCGTGAACGAGTCCGCTCCCGCGCCCCGCCCCCGCTGGCAGCGCATGTTTTGGGGCCTGCTCAGCATCTTCGCCCTGTACCTCATGTGCCAGCCCGACCTCAGGGGTGACATCACACCCGGCTGGGTCTGGCTGCACGCCCAGATCCCCAAGTGGTGGAAGGAGGAACCCTACCGATACTACCAGTCCCTCGGCTCCGTCATCTTCGCCTACGCCGTCGCACACTCGCCCTCGTGGCAGCGCTTCTTCAACACGGGCGTCGTCCAGTACTTTGGCAAGATCTCCTACGCCATCTACCTCATGCACGGCCCCGCCATGCACTGCATCGGCTACCACTGGGAGAAGATGGCCTACGCCATCACCGGCGTCGAGGGGTACTGGTACAATGCCGGCTTCGTCCTCGGCGCAGTGTTCTGCATTCCTACCGTGATCTGGTGCGCCGACATCTTCTGGAGGGCGGTAGACATTCCCACTGTCAAGTTTGCCAAGTGGGTGGAATCGAAATGCATAGTCAAGGCGTAAACGGTGCAAGGGAAAAGTCGAACCATTGAAAGTCATGTCTCGATCACTTGTTTTGTCATTTTTTTAGCTAATTGCTGTATATCCATAAATACCACCTAGCACGTAATTTTCATTTTTATGTTTTTTTTTTTCTTACTGCCTCATAACTGTCTTGGTTACCAATGTCGCATCTTGTACATTCAACACCTTCTACGTCCCATCTCTACACAGTAAACAAGACTCTTATTAAAAAGCTCGGCCCCCCAGAAACAACCAACTCCTCGATGTACACAACCTAATCCTCCCTCTTATACACAAGCTTGCCACGCACCCACGTCTCCCTCGGCTTCATCGTCAACAACCTCTCCACGTCGAACTCCTCGCCACCAAACGGCTCGTCCAGGACCACCCAGTCCGCGTATGCCCCCTTGCGGATCTGTCCCGCCCTGCCCTCCATGAACCCGCCGTACGCCGTCGCGCCAGAGAACCCCCACAGCGCCTGCTCCAGCGTCAGCGCCTCGTCCGCGTGCCACCCCTCGGCGCTCCCGTCCTTGCCCTTCCCCGTGGCCGGGCTCTTCCTCGTCACGGCCGCGTACATGCCGTGGAACGGGTTCGGCGGCTCGACGGGGAAGTCGCTTCCCAGCAGAGGCCCGAGGTCGAGCAGCGACTTCATGCGGTAGGCGTCGTTGTCGGTGCGGCGGGGCCCGAGGCGGTCGAGCGCGTAGCGCATGTCCGAGGTGGCGTGGGTGGGCTGGATGGAGGGCAGGATCCCCAGGGCGTGCATGCGGCGCTGGTCGGGCCCCGTGATGATCTGCGCGTGCTCGAGGCGGAAGCGGGTGTCGTGCTCGCAGCTGCTGAGGTCGGCGTCGGCGCCGCACTGCTGGCGCAGGGCGGCCTCGTGGGCGTTGATGGCCTCGCGGTTGGCGCGGTCGCCGATGGCGTGGATGTTGACCTGGAAGCCGTGGGCGGCCCAGGTCTTGGTGAGGGCCGTGAGGGCCGTGTCGTTGATGAGGAGGGAGCCGGTGCTGGAGGGGTTGTCGGAGTAAGGGTCGAGCATCGCGGCGCCCCAGCTGCCGAGTGCGCCGTCTAAGAGAGGACTGTTAGTCACTCTGACATCTCTATATTGCAGCTCATTGTGTAAACGGATGAGTGTTTTGAGAACATACCGGCAAAGAGCTTCGTGCTGCGAACGTGCAGCAGCCCGTCATCCCTCTCAATCTTGGTCGCGTCGTCCGGGCAGAACGTGTTGCGCTCTGCGCACTCCCTCATCGCGTACACGCGCACCGTCCAGTTGTCGCCTTTATCCGCCATGCTCGCGAACAGGTCGATGCCGTCGGGTGCCGTGCCGGCGTCGTGCATGCCCACCAGGCCGACCGAGTTGAGGTCGCGCATCGCGGCGGCGATGTAGCTCGCCTTGATGTCGTTGCTGGGCTCCGGGTAGAACTTGTTGGCCATGTCGAGGGCCTTGTCGCAGAGGACGCCGACGCCCGGGTCGCGGATCACGTCGCCGCCGGGGACGTCAGGGATGGGGTCGGGGAGAAGGGAGAGGACGGCGGAGGAGTACCAGGTGCAGTGGCCGTCGATGCGGTCGATGGAGATGAACTTGCCCTTGAGCTCGGGGATGGAGTCCAGGTCGGCCTGGCCATGATGTGTCAATATCTACGGAAAGAAAAGTGACACGGGAGAAGATTGGCACTTACAGCAGTGGGCATGCGGCCATAGTTGGTCTGGTCCCAGCCGATGCCTCGCATCCAGCGGTCCTTGGTGCCAATGTCAGGGTTCTTGTTGGCATACTTGCGAATGACCTCGAGCGAATCATCCAGCTTCGGCGTATCAAACAGGTTCACCTGCACCAACATCTCACCGTAGTCAATGAGATGGCCATGGCCATCCCACAGGCCCGGGATGACGTAGCCGTCCGCACCACCGGTGCCGTTCTCATATCGGCGCTTCAGCTCCGCACCCACCCCGGTGGCCATGATGTCGCCGGCGGATGCGGAGCCCGTCGCGTTGGTCACCTCGGAGAAAAAGCCATCGACAACGGTGAAGCATGTTGCCGTCGGCACGTCGTCGTCGAGCGTGGTGATGCTCTTGTAGCAGTGTGTCTGCGGCGACGACTGGCCGGACGGGGTGGTGCGCATGCCGAATGCCGCCCACGCCGCAGCGACCAGGAGCGAGAGCACAATGCCCACGCG
The DNA here is from genome assembly GCA_037575805.1 of Lecanicillium sp. G3. NCBI lineage: Eukaryota > Fungi > Ascomycota > Sordariomycetes > Hypocreales > Cordycipitaceae > Lecanicillium > Lecanicillium sp. G3. Next base: position 10,759 of record JAZHPD010000101.1, on the reverse strand, counting down.
GAGGAGGGTGCCAATGGCCGCCATAATGGATGACGGCTTCTTCTTTTCTTTACTCTCTTCCGTGTTGCTGATGCTGTTGAGAGAAGCGCTGTGGTTCTTGACCTTTTCCTGCTCCTCCTCCATCTCGTACAGCGGTCGAGTAAAAAAACACTTTTATAGGGAAATCCACAAAATTGGAAATACAAATCTCGGTATTGCCTTCTCGGCAGCTAGCCGCAAAGCTTGTTTCGCGGCACGTCGTTGCCGAGGTGACCCCGACGATCGCAACTGGGTTATATCGACAAACCTCTCAGACCCCTCTTCTGTCAAGTCGAGCAGGCCAATCGCTCGGCCGCGCGTGCAGGGCATGAATCAGGTCAATGGGCTCTGCCGAAAACTCAGCAAAGTTGCACGCTGCAAACACGACGCAAAACGACCGGGTATTGTCTAATCACTCACTGCAACGTTGACGATGCACATTCACTGGTCGCGGCCAGTCAGTCAGTCCTATGTGGAGTTGCGCGGCGGAGGAGGAGGCCTATTATTTTCCCACTCTGGATTGCACAGCGATCGCCGCGAACCAATGGGAGACCTTCGTATTTTAGAACTTCTTGTCGTAGTCGAACACTGCAACTTGGCAAGCAAGAAACTAGGCCGCCTTTTAGCTTTCCTATTACATCGCAAATGTCCCTGGCACTCTCCCGCTGCTGATTTTACCCCGCCGCAGAAGCCCCCCACGCCCCGCCTTTAGCGTGCAGCGACGGCCGCGGCCTAGGAACCGACGATGCCCCTCTTCCGTGATTGAAAAGAGCTCCAGTTGTGCTTTCGTGTCGCGTAAGCTTCTGTCTTTCGCTTGGCTTTTCTACTCACGTACATATCTCCTCACAGGTGGCACAAAAGCTTGTTTCTACCACACATTTAAGCAATCTTGTCATCTGCGAGTTGTCGGTTTACTAAATTCGCCGATCGTCACCGCATCACATACGCGCATTGAAGTATACATATCCCGCGGCCCGCAGAATTCACCACAGCAGAGCGCCTTTTGAAGATCATTGCAACATTGTGGTCCGAGCAAATACCCCAGTAGTGGATTTTTGCTCCCCTCGACTTCCGTATATCCGCGTTCACCGGGACGAAGACAAAAAGCCCACCTACCCAATCAAAGACCAGTCCTCAGCCCGCCCTGCCAGCCGCTGCCATGCCGCTCGACGCCGCCGACCTCGACCGCCTTGCGGCCACCGATGTCCGCACCATCATCCCGCCGGAGGAATACATGCCCGTCCTCACCGCGGCGCCGTTCGTCCCCTCGCGCTCGCTCCTCAACCTCCGCGACGCCGGCGCCGTCCCCGGCAGCGCCATCCCGCCCGGCCGCGTCTACCGCTGCGGCACCCTCGAGTTTGCGGCAAAGGATCCGGAGGCGCTGGCCTGGCTTGCGGGCAACGTCCGTCACATATACGACCTGCGCAAGGAGGGCAGCGAGCGCGACAGCTCGATCGACCCGGCCATTCCCGGCGTCGAGAACGTCTGGCTGCCCGCGCGCGGCGAGTACCCGACCCCGTCGCTGGCGGACTTTGCAGAGACCGAGGGCGTGAATGCATGGAAGGCGCAGTACCTTAATGTGGCGCTGACGTACAGCCCGACATTCAAGGCGGTGCTGGAGCATGTTCGCGACAAACCCAGGGAGCCCATGCTGTTCCACTGCTCCGGTAAGTTGGTATCACCATGCTGATTATTGCGCCCGGCTTTTATATTGCGCGTGAAGAACTCAGACAGCTGACCAAGGTATTGTAAAACGAACAGCCGGCCGCGACCGCACCGGGGTCCTCGCGGGCCTCCTCCACCACCTCGCCGGCTCACCCCCCGAGGCCGCCATCCGCGACTACATGCTCTCGCGCATCGGCATCGAACCTGTCCGCGACAAGCTCATGCCCTTCGCCATGCGCGCCGTCGGAATCGACGACCCCGAGACGCCCGGCTTCTACAACCTCGTGCAGCTGCGACCCGAGTACTGGAACGCCTTCCTCGAGGCGCTCGACGAGAGGTTTGGCGGCTGGGACGGCTACATCACCTCGGAGGAGGGACTCGGTTTTTCCAAGGAGGACCTTGAGAAGATTAGGGTCAACATGCGAACTGAGTAGAGCGCGTGCCGTTGAACTTTGCTATTTTTCTGGAAATTACTTGCTAGAATACCATGTCGGAGGGAACCATGTAGAGGCTGTAGTGGCGTGTGTACAAAGACTCACCATAGATACCAAAACTTGGATAGCTTATTTTTCTTTTTTCTTTTTTGCTTCAACTCACACAGTCTCACTCAAGTGCCACAACGCATCAAACTGATGTCGACTCCATGACATACTGATCTGCTTCGCCAGCGCGCTTCCAACCGCTCCAGCTACGTCACGGCCCGCGACACAACACCAAGGGTCCAACCCGCTCAGCCACATCCCCTCCTCTTCACGCAGGAAATCAAGCAAACCAAGGCACTTGCATCTGCAACGTTTCCCCCAGCTGACCGCCCGGTTTTTTGCAGGATATGCGCCACAAACCCTGATTTCTTGCAGTACACAGTGACGTCTCCAGCCACACCCTCGTCCAGCCCTCTCCCCACACAGCCACAGATCTCTTTCCTAATCGGGCAGCGCCGAAAGCCAAGTTTTGGTGCTTAACAGGCCTGCCTCACGTTATTAATGTATTCATGCTGGCGTTGCATCATGGGTCTGTACATCCCGGTTCCCGATTCGTCATGATAGAATCATGGCACCGCGATGGATTTTGTTTCCCAGGCTCGTTCTCGTAGATATAAAGAGCTGGCATACCCTCTGTAAGATTATTCTTCTGCATATCAGACATTCAGCTCTGCAACACATTGACATTATAAAGACTCGTCTATCTTTTGAACTTCTATAAATCTATCTCCAGGAAAGTCCAATATGCCTTTCTCTCGCCGTCATCACCACAACACGACGACGACCGTCCCCGTCAAGCGTCGCGGTCTCTTTTCACGCCGCCATCACCACAACACGACCACGACCGCCCCCGCCAAGCGTCGCGGTCTCTTTTCGCGCCGCCCTGCCCAGCCTGTGCACCACCACAAGCGAAAGCCCAGCATCGGCGACAAAATCTCTGGCGCTCTTCTCAAGCTCAGCGGCAGCTTGACTCACAGTCCCGGTGTCAAGGTACGTTCCATGCTGCTTGCACCCGAATCCCTCGTTCGACTGAGTCACTAATACCGCCCACCCTATAGGCCGCTGGCACCCGCCGCATGCACGGAACGGACGGTCGTGGCTCGCGTCACCACGTTTACTAGTCCATTCGAAGCACAGATACCCTTATGAGAAAGTTATGATCATGTTTAATGTATACTAGTTTAGCTTCATTAATTAAATTGCGTATTCCATGCTGCGTCCCTAACCTCCAAATCGTGGCTTGAGTCTTCCATAACTGGTATTGTGTGGGCTAAACAAATCTGAATATGAACATACTTATATGATATTAAGGAGCTAAAAAGCTCCCCGGCATTGCAAATCATCAATGTCAAGACTGCTCGAAAGTGGTGGCCGATATGAAAACCCCTGCCTCACTGGCCGGGTCGGTGGCGATGCCGACGTTGCCAAGTGCTTGCGTGACCTTCCCATTTTGCGGTTGTGGTCAGCAACAGCGAGCGAGGGCCGTTTTTCCATTTGAAGCTCATCGGTATCATCCTTGGCTCCCGGCGGCTTAAGCCTCGCATACATAACAAAAGCTGCCTCCAAGTCTTCCAGTGCCTTCTTGCTTGGCGAAGGATGCTTCTTGACTCGCCCCATTGACACAACATCTGTTGAACCTTGTGGCGTGTGTGAACTGAATACATCAAGTTTGTCATCAAACTCCGATGAGGGTTGATGAGTCTCGCGGCTCCCCCTCGACTCGGTGACGAGGCCAGAGTCATCTGCTGCCCCAATGAAAGACGGCCTGACCTTTCGAACCATACTCTTCGGCGTCGACGAACCGTCGGGAAATTCGCTAAGAAGCCCCTCGGCGAGATTGTTCTTAAAATCTGAATCTTCGCTAAACGGATCTGGCGACTGGGTCCGGCTGCAAGTGGGTGTTTCGTGGACGCCACACTCCATGTCCACGCCCGCGTCGGATGCGACTCCAACTGTCATAATAGTATGCTGCGGTTGTAATGCTTGACTAGATACGGGCTTTTTGTGAGCATAGCCTCCAACAATTTTCTGGACCTTTCTTCTATCCAAGTTAGTTCGCTCGTTAAGTGGAAGTTCGATGCCTGTCAACTTCGCCGGTGGCAGCAAAGTCGACTCTTCGGCCCGGGTCAGGCTTCGCTTCTGAGAGTCGGGGCCGTGTAATTCAATATGTTTTCGGCTTCTTTGCTTTCGCAAAACTCGTGGTGTTTCTGGAGACGGACGACGTTCGGTAGGCCGAAGTTGTGATGGTATGACTGGTGGTTTAGGCGTAGTGGGCAATGAGTCCGGCTTTAGCGAAGCTGTGGCAGCCATCATGACTGCAATTTTGGCATCGGAATCAGAATGACTAAGAGGGTTGAACGATTTTGAGCCTTTGAAAACACTGCATGCCGGGCCGTTGCAAAGGGCCGGTCTGCGGTACTTGCTCCCAGAGAAATGCACAGGATGGGCGGACAATGGGTTCTCTGACACAGTCCCAATGAAATCATTGATTCCAACGTCTCCTAGAGGCATGGCGAGAGCTCTTGAAGTCATCGATAGTTCTGATTTGGAGCTCAGGAGTTGTGTTGATATCGGCCCTGGCTTCTGATCTTCCGAGAATCGAGTTTCTTGCAACGGCACGTGGAGCGGCGTTGTAGTCGGTTGTTGTATATTTATAGTAATATCGGAATTTTTCTCTATTGGTAATAAATTGGCTTTTGAGCCCTTTCGGTTTCTATCTGTAAACCAAGGATTATTAGTAATTGCAAGCCATGCCAGTTGGGATGGGTTTACCTGGTCTGGCTGAAGTAAATGATGCTAGAAAGTTTTGACGTTGTCTTGATGCATCCAACGTGCGAATTGAAGTACGCCTTTTGCCGTACGTCGTGACAACTTTGCCCATAATGTTCTTTAACCAAAGGAGCGAAACGCAGCGTGAGCTGCCCAACAGACATAGGAAACGATTGAAACGAGCGACTGGGTGAGCAGATTAACGAGTGGCCGGAGACGGACGCTATGAGATGCGAGACATCAATGAAAACAAGAAGAGTACTGGAGAGATATCAAGGCAGATTCCATCACGTGGTCCAACTCGGTAGGCAGTGATGCGAATGTGACGGCTTTCCGGACGTGGCAACTGCGATGCCGGGCGCGTCTGCTTTGGCTCGCTTTTGCTACCGAATCTGCACTCGTGGCCGATCACGTTTTCACCCGAGAGTTATATAGTTAGGCATGTTAAAAAATGAAAAGGGAAGACGCTGCGAAAACCAACACATGGCCGTTTGCCAGCTGCCAAAACATGTCTGCTGGAGCTCACTTACACGCCGATTCTGCTCCGGTGTAGGCGGCCAGCTGCGAAAGCGGCGTTGCCAAGCACACGTGCCACACGATGGGTGATTGTTAAAAAGGAAACATGAGAATATATTGAATTAGCCATTTAATAGAAAACATCTAGGGAAATTATTTAATTGCTGGTCAGTCTGTCGTACACTTGGCCAAGAGACAGGATCGCCAACATTACGCCTGTGCCACGTGACGTACCAATGCGGCAAGGCCCCGCCAAACCCAGAGTGTCGACATCATCAATTTTCTGGCAGCTTCGACAAGGGCGGAAAGCAGCAAACAGCTATCGGGACATCACAGAATAGTCAGGCTGTTGCGCCCGACGATTGCAGAAGAAAACGAAACCTTTTCGACGACAACTCGCAACTGGAGACTCCGGCGGCCAGTCGAACCTACTGTCCGACCGTTGGCGGATTAGAGCATCCCGATAGCTCCGAGCAACTGCGACGCCGATTCTTCACACAGCTTTCAAAGAGCCGGCAGCGCCCTGTTGGCCATTCAATCCGCCATAATTCATCCACAAAACGTATCGAGCTTCGAAATAAATGCCTTAGGGCGTATTACAAAGCCACAATGCTACGATACCTCTTCCAAGGCTCTGAGCTCGCTCAGCGAGCTTCCAACATCATGAGAGCTCCCTCGGGAGCCTGGCAAGGCGCCTGGCGACGCATGTACATCGGTGGACGGCAGGAGATTCTTAACCGTCGATCCATCAGTGCCAGCGGACAGGCACGGACTTTAGCATCATCGTTTCGCCCGACCCGCCGCATAGGGTTCCGAGCGTCAGGACCTGGATCGGTTCCGGCTCCTCGCAGAGGCTTCCGTTTCTCCGCTGGAAGACGCAGCAACGCCGACGGAGAGAAATCCCAGCCCCTGTCACTGTCACAGCGACTAAAGAAGCTATTCAAGGATTACGGAAAGTCGGCCCTCGGGGTGTATCTTGCGCTCAGTGTTCTGGACTTTCCGTTCTGCTTTCTGCTGGTGCGCATTGTTGGCACCGATACTATCGGTACGTCTATCGTGCGCAAAAAGTTCAAAAACAACTCTGCGTGATATAGAGTGGACAGAAACTGACTGGTCGGATGTGACGCAACAACAGGCAAGATTGAGCACAAGGTCGTATCTACCGCATCACAGTTCATCCCGGATTCGATCCGACAAAGGTGGCGCGACTACTGGAAGTCCGTCAAAAAGACTGAGACGGATACCCTGGGCAACGGAGATGTCAGCGAGACGGTGGAGATGATGAGCTGGGGCGTAGAGACGGCCCAGGAGCATCACAACAAAGAGGCCAGTAAGTATCTTAAGTCGTTCAAGTCATGTTGCCCTGCCGTGTCGCCGAGTCAGACCAACTCTGCACCTTCTAGCCGACCATTTGAATTACTCCGTGCATTTTGACCGTCGGCTAATAACGACCTTCCCTGATAGGCTTGGGAACGCAGCTTGCCCTTGCGTACGCGATTCACAAAAGTTTTATCTTCCTGCGAGTTCCTCTAACGGCAGCCGTCACTCCCAAGATTGTCAAGAAACTCCGGTCATGGGGTTGGAACATTGGCAAGAAGGCGTAATGATCTTGGCCTTGAGCCCAAGTCATGCAAAGGGCTGTTCCATGTGTATGGTGAGCAACGGGCATGGAGTGCGAGCAAACCTTATGCAGGGCTCAATCTCCATGGACGGAGCCAGAGCGCGGGGCCACGCCAACGGATAGCCGTTGGAAAGCAGCGGGCTTCCAATATTCTACAGTCTGCATGGGGGACGAGTCAAGCATTTGTGGGCGCCTGGGAATTGAGGGGATGAAGTTTAAAAGATGCGCAGGGGTGAACAGGCGGCGCGTGAGGATGCGGATACGCAATTGTACGAGTTGTTTAGACAGACGGGACAGATTCGAGGCTATAAGTCTGACGCCAAGCTGACGAGTACGCGCTGGCTTAGAGAGCGGGATGTAGATTAGACTTTTGGGGGCGAACCGGTTCATCACTTTTGTACAATACTTACAGGTTCGAAAAGGGGCGGATTTAGACCAGGATAGACTCAGCGCCACTATATTAAAGCAATTTCACAAGAACTGTACCTTATGCTAGACTTGGTACCCTTACATCTATAATAATAGCATCAAGCAGCTAAATAAACGCCGCGAATGCGTCAGCAGAGGCTTCCTCGCCCCTCATCCCCTCCTTCGGGCCGGCGCATACCTGGAAAAGGGAAGGGATCGATTTTGGGACAGTGTGCCTTTTCCTTTTTGTGTCTTGGATGTGTGACAGCAATTGCAAAGCAAAAACAACGGCGGCACTACGTAGCATTTAGAGTTTGGCGCTGCAGGCTGCCAGCCCCAGTCAGGGATGCCGGTACGGAATTGTTGAGCCGGACTGTTGCTGGGCTGGCGAGCCCAAGTGTACTTGAATGTATCTCAATTGAAAAATACTTGAAAGTACAAAGGTCGATTCAAAAGTAAAAAAAGCAAAATAACAAGGGTAGGGAGGGGTGTGCACGGAACGGGGCCTCGTGATGTGACGAAGCTGCAAAAGAATCGGCCGACAAAACGGTTTCCTCAGCCCTCTGCTCCGCTCTCGGGCTCGGTAGAGTGGATGCGCCCGACACAACGAAAGGCCAGCCCAACTTATTCGTGGCCGTACATGCATCTATTTGCCTGCCTTATTGCACGGACGCAACAACGTTGGCGAAGACCGCGGGCTTGGGGGGTAAAGCCTCATCGCCAGGGACCTAAAGAGGAAACAACCGGCGCGGGCGAGAAGAGTCCATCATCATGCATGACTACAGCGCGCACCGAACGCTGAGGCCAGGTACCGACACAAGAAAGCGGGCGCGCACGGCATTTAAGTCCCGCCGCCCACCTTGTCCGCATGTCTTGGCCGGTTCCCTTGTTTTTGCTTCTTCCTCTCGGGGGGTGCACATTTACACGTCGGAACACTTCTTCGCGAGTCCGATTTGCGAGATCCCTTTCGCCTCCGGGCCCGCTCACAACAGACTGAGCATTATATCTTGTCCGGTGACTCGCTGCTTCCGCCCAAAACTACGAGAAGCCACTCACGTACTCACACATACGCACACATACACACACTCGTGTACCCTCTTACATATACTGATAAGCTCACGGTAGGGATGGATAGGATGTATCACAAACATACCCTGTGCATGCGTGCTGAAATGGACAACATCATCGTGAGAAAGGCTCTACAGCACGCGAGTAAATCAGAGTTTTATTATACACACTGTTGTGATGACGGTGACAAAAAAGGTTTCCGTTGCCCGAAGAGGAAGCCGACCGCCGCGTGTATAATGTTTAAAAAATGGCACAAGGCGTCAGCGGGGAAGTAGAAATGACCTGCAAAGTGGCTTATAACTGGCGCCCCTGTTATGCTTTCATTAGCGTAAGGCTGCCTGCTGAAACGATGGTATAACTTGACCTGGCTATAATACTGACAAGTAGGAAGGTTGGAAGGCTATTACTACGGCGCAATTAGCTTGTACTTGGTAGTGGCAGAAGGCTCACGCGATGTTGCCGTTGCATCCCCCATCCATCCCAATCCTCGTCTATGAATCAAGCCTCCTCATTTCTTTTTCGCCCCTTCTTCTTGCATTAGTTTATGTTGAAACTTCATTCTCTAGTGTAGTTAAATGTCTACTGTGTAGTGTACAAGTAGTCAGGGCGCTTAGAGTTTCCATCGTCAAAGTTCCAATAGGCAAGGCCGCCCCTCGGCTGGCTCATGGGACTGAACGGTGGCATCGGTGTTCACTGACAGGCGCCGCGCACGCCCGCCCGCCCGCTCACTCACCTAAACTGGGGCCTCTCTCTACCCGTGAAGCGCTGGGACAGGGGCGCGGGCCAGCTGGGCATTCTCTTCTGGCTTCACTCGCCCTGCGGTTGGTCCCCTCCCGTAAGGCTGCTGACATCTCGACGCAGCCACGGACCAGGGTAGGGGAAAGGTAAAAATCAGAAGACGCAGGCAGTGAGAGACAGCCGTCAGCAGTGCGCCCTCCGCGGACTGTTCGTTTAGCTTTCGGCCGGGATTTTGGATTCTGCCGGTCTCTTTTCCTGTTTCGTTTCATTTTATTTTGGCTTTCCGTCTTGCTCGTATTTGTCTTACAGCGCCACCTCGTCGGCTTGCATCATGGAAGTCTGTATCACGAGAGTTTACTGCCAAATTTGACGTGAAATCAATGCCTCGCGCTCGGGCAGACGAAGAGGTGACTACAACACCTGATCGAAGTGATAGCGACTATGGGTAATTTAACAAGGTTCGTCACTTTGTGTTGCTGGTGTTCAGCATGAAAGGCCAGGTGACGGGTGTTTGATGCAGACTATACCTGTCTGGACTATGCGTCTCGGCACGATTATGTACGTCGGTACCTTGAAAAGCTGGATGGCATCTCGTCCGCCGCGTGCCAAAGAGGCTGAATGGGCAGAAAACGTACATCTCGTGCTTCCTGTGTCGTGGCATTCGCGATGGTTTGACAGCAGCCCCTTGTCAATGCTAGATATGCACTATTGAATGGGGGAGGATAATGACAAAACTCGTTGTATATGCTTCTGGTATCTGATAAATCAGTTTTCAGATGATTATTTGCTTGTTCATTTTATTAGAGCCCTTCATGCTCTGGGCCACTATGCAAAGTGCAGGGCTTCCGGGCTAAATAAGGTTATCGCGGCATAATGCAGCATTCGAGCGAGAAAATTTCGATGTGCCTACGGGTAATCGAAACCGTATTGTATTCTTCATATTCTATTGATATTCACCATTGCAGTGCTTCCTTTGGACCTGACTTTGTGGATAGCCGCACGATTGGTGGCCGCATACAAGCTCAGTAAAGGTGTGGGGAATAGCCAGGCGCAGTATTCGAATATGGGTTCGGCGCAGTAAAGAAAGTTTGCACGTTGAAAACCCCAAGACTTGGCAGTGATTCGCAGTGAGGCGAATGTCAGGACGTCCTCTACCTCTGTTGGCACTCACCGGAAAGCCACGACACAGCTCTCGGCGCGGGGAAATGACAGGCGCCGAAGGATCCGGGCCAAGGGCAACACAAGGTTTGCACTCTATTTGCATGACATTCTACTCGTTAGTATACGGCATAGATTGGTGGTTGCACGCCGAAGACACTTGGCTTTTTTTTTTTCTTTTTTTTTTGGGGGGGGGGGGGGGGGGGGTGTTGGTTGGCGCAGTTCGAAAAAAACAATAGTATTATTAAAAAAACAACAGTGGCAAAAAACCCGGGGCTTGGCCTCGGAATTAAAACCCCATTTATATTAACGATAT
>JAZHPD010000100.1:0-68722 GCA_037575805.1 Lecanicillium sp. G3 | reverse complement strand
AATAATTTAATAAAAGAATTTAATATATTTATTTTTTTAATATTATATAAGAATATATACTATTTAATTAATTATTATAATTATATTAATATTTTATATATTTTATTAATAAAAATATAATTTAATAAAAAAATTTAAAAAAGAATTAAATCTAATATTTCTTATTTAATATAATATATAAAACATAATTTAAATAAAATATTAAAAAATATTGATTATATAATATGATAATAGAACCTTCTTATAATAATATTGTAAAATTCTTACCTAATTTCTCTAAAGAGTTATTCTAGTTTTAGTCAATAAGTGGGGTAAAGTGCGCGACTCGCTTGTTTGCGCGACTCGCTTATCAATTACGTTAGTTTTTAAGGTATTAAAATTATATTTTTTAATTTTAAAAAGATTATCTTTATATTAAATATTAAATTTATAATACTAAATCTATAAAACTCACACCTAAGAATAATTAAATCTTAAATCTTTAAAATATTAAATATTACAATAAAGATTATTATATAAGCTTTTATTTTAAAGAAATAAATAATTAATCACTTAAATAACTCTCTTATTAAAAATATTAATATATTTAAGAGTTTAGAGAAAAATATAATAACTATTATATATAAGGTTATTCTCTTCTATATATAAATATATAACTTTAAGATTATAAATAAATTAATTAATAAGTATTAATAAATAAAAAAAACTAGATTATAAATTAAAGGATCTCTTTCTATATAAGATATAAAAGATTTATTAGATTAAATAGATATAAATAGTTAAATAAAGGATAAAATATAGGCTTATAATGGTCGTAAGCCTAGAGTTAAAAAGAGTATTTATTAATATAACATCTATAATAAGATTAGTTATAATATATATATTTGTGTTATAAATATAAAAAATATTAAAGGAGAGGATTCTGATTAGTTTTAAATAATTTCTTATATTGTGGTTAAATTATTGATGGTTAAAGGCTATAAGGTCTAAGAAGGTACGCGACTCACTTATCTACGCGACTCGCTTATCAATTATATTATTTATTTAAAAATTATATTAATTAAAATAAATAAAAGAATATTATAAGAATAATTATTAATAATTTAATAAGGAGATATCTTTATTAAACGAATTAAGAAAATATTATAAGAAAATAATAAGAAAAAAGTGAAAATTAAAAGAATTAGATAAATAATAAATAAAAGAAGCCTTCTAGTTTAAATAGATAAAATTTATATATTATTAAATAAAAGATTAGAAATATTATAATTATATTATAATAATCTTATTATAAAATATTAAAGAGTTTATAAAATATTCTATAAGATTATAATATTATTTTTTTAATAAATAATAAAAAGAGATATTAAAATATATATAAAATATTACTTTTTAAATGCAAGATGCGCTGCTTTTGCCACCAAATCCGGCGGGATCTGTCGCCGTTTTTAGCGGCAAAAGCAGTGAGGCACTTGCGCCACAGGTGGATCCCTGTCAGGTACCAGGTACTTCTGGCGGTTTTGGCGTCACAACCCACTCCTTCACGTCCGTCGTATGAGCGTCCTCGTTTCCCATTGTAGGTTGGCTGTTGTGCTATTTTCGATGCCCGTATTTCGTCGGCCATTACCACTGCAATGGCCGACACCGTACTATATAGAGCGGCAGTGCCCTCGTTTCACCTTCAATTTCTCCATCACCTCAAATCTGTCGTGGCCTCCAACCCAGGTCACTTCTGTACTAGCTCAAGAGAAACGAGTTATCCACGATGCCAAGCGCTGTTGCCCGCACGCTACATGCAAACGCTCCAAAGAACCACCACCTCGATTTTCTCCAGTTTCAAAAGGCCAAGGCCTTTGAAAAGGGAACGAAGCCCCCGCCGCTCTCGGCCGAGCAGCATGCCGCGAATCGGGACTGTCTCAGCATTGTTTAGTTTGTGAAGCCGAAGTACTCTGCTGAAATAGAGATCAATGTATCCGGCATTTTTGGGAGATGGAAACGGTACGCCAATATCGTTTACAAGCCCAAATTAAAACCTAAGGCTAACCAGAGCACAATTATTATGATGAGATAAAGGTCGGCGATTGGCGGGCTACTCTTATAAACTTGACCCATACCATTATGATGGACTTTTTTCTCTTTATCTACGGGAATTATAAAATCCAATCGTGGGGTACTTTAAAAGAATATATTCATTAATTTTAGCAACTCTACACAATCATTATAGGGCATTATATAAATAAAAATAATATAAAAGAAGTCTATAAGGTATCGAAACCCACTAAATTAGAAGTCTGAATCCCGCCTACTAACCATAACTTAATATTATAATAAGATTTTAATCCCTCACTTTAATCTTCGGGCCCCGAATATTAATGGCAAGCTAATCCTTAACGTTAATAATCTTCGAATCATCTTAACATTCAATATCATATATAATACAAACATCTTCAGCCTTGGGCGATATTAGATCTAATTAACCGGCTACTACCAACTTTTGTATTATACTAAGGCATGACCTACAAAGCTTGTAAATAATGAGAGGAAAGGCCCGAAGGATGGCTCTAAAGAAATATTTTTTGGTTAAAAAATCATATAAGAAATAGAGAGTGATAATAATTCGGATTAGACGCTAGATAAGCAGTCTTAAGAGTTTAATAAGATGCTTCTATAAGAGATAATTAGGAGAGGCCGTTTTAAGGCTCTCTACTACGAGGATATTCTTTTAATACTTATGCGGCACCCTATTATAAGAAAGCCCGTCCTGGCGATAGCTATTAAATTTATCCACCATAAAGGAGTAAATAATAAGCCGAAGCCATGTGTTCTACCCCATATACCACCCCACCCTACCACCATCTAGACGGCTATTAATTATGAGATATTAGGATAATTTTTTTCTTCACACCTACCAAGAAGCTCATATTTGATGCGATTATAATTATTATTATACTAGCCCTATATAACCATATGTTCGATACGTTATCCCTAATGGATATATATAGTCTGCTCTCGAAAGATATTTGGGGTCCAAAAGATTGTATGCCCATTTATTAGAAAAAAGATAAGCTAAAAGTCCCTATTTTTTATTATATTTATGGTATAATACTATCTAAAAATGAAATAATACTCTATTCTAAACTAAATTATGACATAGGCCGGCAGAGCCTCGAATCTAACTATAAGAAGGCTTAAACGCCCAGGTTTGCTCGGTGAGGTACGGCGAATGCCATAAATAATATATCAGAGCATATATAATCTATCTTCATCGCCTATAAAAATGCTGACTTCGGTAAGCGATACACCGGATTCTATCCGCGATTAAATGATGCGGTATGACCCTTAGTTCATTATATTTTTTAGTATATATCTGAATAAGATTATTAATTTTAATCTTTAGAATACCTTCTTAAAAGAAAAAAAGTAAAATTAGCTATTTCATATATTTGCACATGTGAGCTTCATTTATGACCCTCGTGCTATACAGGATATGGTGCCTGAGAATATATGGGCGAATTAATTACCCGACCCTAAGATTATGAAGTTGGAGGAAGAGCGCACAATACTAAAATAGGGAAGCTATCGAGTCGACGGTAGTGAGTATAAAGAGAGAATCCAAGCACTTACAAACGAGATTAAAAACAAAAAGACACAACGCAATAGGACGACTATGAAAGAATACCGCGAATACTACTTTTATAACCGTCCCACCTAGGACATTAAGGCGCAAGCCCGCGGCGAGGTAGACGAGGAATACGAGCAGCCAGCAATTGACCTTGTTATACCCGAACGGGCAAGACTGGCCGAAATTCTTTGCCTGCAGCCTGATGGCTGGACAAATAAAGAGCTTTTCAAACACAGAGTTGAGACTATTGACTTGATGGTGGCTCTATACGACAAGAAGGAAACAGGCAAAACTAGGCGCGCGCAACGGCCAGCCAGGATCAGGACCGCTATCAAGCAAGAGTCACCGGAAAGTGACACATCATCGGAACTAGATTTCGGATCGGATCCATTCCCACTACTTATGGAAACAACACAATGCCCAGACTGCATTAATGACGAACAACTGCCGTTTGAGGCGCGGAAATTTAAATATTGCCGGCCGCCAGTACTCAACGACCACTTTGACGACGAGCACTTGGCTCGCCGAGAGACAGCTGAGCGACGTGGTGAGGCTATTTGGTGTGGCCATCCGAAATGCAGACAGGAGAAGTTTGTCCATGTGGATCATTTCCGAAGCCATGTTGAGCAAGTCCATGGGGTAAGTCTCAGGACATCGGACCAGGTCGCGAAGAGGAGACAACGACAGGCGGAGCGCCGTGAGAAGGCAC
Source organism: Lecanicillium sp. G3 (assembly GCA_037575805.1). Classification (NCBI taxonomy): domain Eukaryota; kingdom Fungi; phylum Ascomycota; class Sordariomycetes; order Hypocreales; family Cordycipitaceae; genus Lecanicillium; species Lecanicillium sp. G3. Next base: position 64,391 of record JAZHPD010000100.1, on the reverse strand, counting down.
GCAGAGGACGGAAGCAGAAGAGGATCTCAAGAGTGGCCGTTGCAGCGGCGTAGTTGAGCCGCCTGTACTGAACTTGTATCTATTTTTTTTGTTTTTGTTGAGTTACTTACTTACAGTACAGTACACATTCCATGTCAATTTCTTCGTGCCTCGTTTTGTAATCTAGTGAGGACCGTGTGATTCTCCTGCTTCCGGGCTCGGTCCTCGCCAAACTCGGGATCAGTAGCTAACCGATTAGGCGCTCTACCACCGTCTCTGCTCAGAACGATGCAGAAGTTGTAACCATCAAATTTTCGGGTGTACACTATAACACCCTCTCCCAGCCTGAAAGATGCGTGACCCGCTGGGCTAGGTGCCGTTTCACAGCGCATACGGGCGGCAACCTAACCAGTTAGTCTCTGGCAAAGCACCAGGCCATGACAGGAACTTGTAGCGGGCCACCACGCTGTATGCAGGCGCTTAGGACGAAATGATGACTTTTGGTATGATCTTATTCTTCCGGAATTATATTAATATTCTTCTTGGTTTCGTCAGTTTAGTCACTGGTATTGCCCGGACTCGAGTTTGAATGCTCTCGCGCAGCAGAAGAGAATCTCAAGGATGGCCGTTGCGGCGGCGTAGTTGAACCGCTTGTACTGAACTTGCATTTATTTTTGTTATTGTTTGAGTCACTTATTAATACCATACTTCACTTCACTTTTATTTCGCCCGGTGGCTGCAACCAATAGGGCTCACTAGCCAAGTTACTTGTACATGTCCAAAGTTGGCGTCTTTGCCTCCTGCAAGCCCATAAGCGATCATCCTCCCATTTTTGCTCCCATCCTTGTTTTCCTTGGTAGCACGGATTCTCGTGCGGTGCTTGTTGGCTGAATGTCGAGAGCATTATCGGTGTCCTAATGACACACTGTCTTCTTATGCAACAAAGAAATCTGCAGCCAATCATGGTATGGATGAGAATCCACTACAAATACCCTGTTTTAATTAGTGAAGGCGACACTTACACAGCGCATATGCCTTTTTACGATACATACAAAAGAGCAATGCTTGTATATTGAGTGCCGCTCCGTCGCGCAAGTGTGTCCAACTGCAAGAATGGACAGACACAACACCGCTATTTTTCTTTAAAACAGATTTGATCTCAGTATATTTTTTTACAGATATATTAAAGCATGGCAAACTCTTAAAGACCCTATGCATTCTGCCCAAGGCCCCTCCCTGCGACTGAACTGAGTGAGATCCACTACACGCGCCACGCACCCTCCACTAGAGATCGCTTGGTTAATTGCGACACTTGCAGCGATTGTAGTCTGGAAACGGGTTGGAGCCCTTGGGATCCGAGCTGCAGCGCATGCCGGATCGCTTCAGCTTCATAGCGCGCTGCCTCTGCCTCCGAAGCTTCTTTTTCCGCACTTTGAGTGGGAGATGGGTCAAAAAGCTCAGGGAAACGTACTTTTGCCTTCAATGTAGAGTCAAATATCTCAGCACCTAGGAGATTCGAAGCCAATCCACAGACGATGTCAAAGTTGTATTCTCGGAGTAAATTGGCTACGCTCTCTTGCGTTTTGTGCTGTTTGATCAACTTTGAAACAGTCTTGTTCTTGCGCACTTGGGCATTTTGGCCTTTGAAAATATTCTTGAGCGCCAGGTAAACGACTCTCTCATCTGGTGGAGAATTCTTGCTTCCCATGTTGATGGCAAGATGGTCATGGGGTCATCTATATTCCTAGTAAGCCTCGCCTATTGAAAAGATGACATTGAGAGTATTTAACCTAGTCAGATCCATCGCTGCGGAAATTTTTCGGTTCCATCTCTGTATGTAGTCAGTGCGCATGCATGTCTAGAAAAATTTCAGCTGGAGACAGAGTGTTTCAGTAAGCCATGCCAACGTTCGAGTGGACTGTGTGGGCAGCATAGTAACGACGGCATCGATCAATACCCTCCCCACTTCCCCCAAAAAAGAAAGTAGCATTCCTGCTATCGTCTACAACGTGTACTTGGAATTTTGAATTCTGCTAAAAAGAAGCAGGTTTTTTGTTTTGCTTTTCCCCGTTCGCTGTATGAATTGTACGATACCGTCTTGAGCGACCGCCGGAGATGAAGTTACCTCACCCATTGTTGAGATATCAAGCCACCGCTCGCATAGCACCACCTGAATCATCCAACGTTAGCGAGACAGCGCGCCCGCGATTCGCTGCCAGGTTGGTCAGGTGGATGGACGAAAGAGGCAAGCGGTGGCTTCCCGATCGGGGCATTAACAATATTTATGCCTCGAGTCTATAAGTCGTAGCTCTCCACTCGAGTGTGTAAGCGACACCATAAGATTCACGTACAATCAATGAGAGTGGATCGCAGAGGCGAGTAAATACTCTGAAGAGGAAAAAATAAGACGGAAGAAGAAGGCGGTCGGGATGGATTTCCAAGAACGGCACCATGCACCGCGCTGCTGCAGAAAAACCAGCTAATCCATCAGGTGAGCTGCATCTGAGCCACACCTCTTACCCGGTCTACTGGCACCTGACATGCAGTGATGCGTTGTCTTAGCATCTGCCCAATGATCAGCAGACAGGAACTGATACATCGAGCTGATACATGCATTCTAGGCTATGGAATTTTTGTCACGGAGCGGATAGACATGCATATCGTCTAGACAACCGGCCGCGGTTCTTGAAGCCTGTCCTGCGTTTCTTTCTGGAGCAGGCATTCTCGAGTCGATATCTTGCGGAGAGAATGGACATCCTTCTAAAACGATCAATAATTCCCACGCATCCCCCAGACACAATACCGGCGCCCATGGCTGCCAACGCTCTTAATGCCCACTTTCCCTGCTCCGCGCTGCTCTCGCATGGAAACGACCTCCGCAGCACTCAATATAACAACCCGCTGCCTGGTCCCGGTTGCGGACGCTCGTCGCGTAGGCAGCTGGTTTTATTGTCGGTATCTCAGACAGGTAAAAAAGCTTAAAAAGAGCAGACATGTCCTCTTACGCGGGCTTTGATCTGCAGCTCGGGCAAATTCGGCTACCCGCGTCGGTTCTGCCCGCCAGCTAACCAAGGTACCAGGCTGCCTCTCTGGACATCCTGCGCTCACGCGTTGTCCTACAAGGCGGCAGCGCTTCACGAAATGGCCCCTCTGTCAAAGCCCTGATACCAGACGCTGCTTCGCTCTGCGTTGTGGGCGCTGTGACTTTGGCTGCATGGGGTTCTGGACAACTCGCTTGCGTCCCTTGGCTGGTCGCTTCGTTCGGTGTCTTGCTCGCTGGTCCCGGTACTCCGTCAGTAACTCCGGGGCAATATTATTCATGGCCGACAGTAGCTCCATTGACAAATTCTTCTGCGAATCATCGAAGCCTGTCCATTGCATCAGAGCCTTCCCACGCCATACCTTAATGACCTTGAATGGCTCGTACAATTCGTTCTCAGGCTCAGGTCGATCGATGGTCTCCCATAGCTGCAGAAGGTCCCTGGAGCTTTCGCGGTGCACATCTCTCTCGCGTATTAACTCAATGCCGCTGTCCGATCCGACAGGCTCGAGTCTCAGTAACAGAATGCCGGGTTTATCCCACTCGGAGCCCCTGAACTTCCACGTTCGGTCTTTATACTGAATCATTTTTCCTGGACTGGATATGTCTGACGAGTTTGTAGGCGCGCCATTTCCGCTCTCGTCGGCGTTGTTTTGTGATGCTACTTTCTTCGATGGTGTTTGGTCATTCGGGGATGCTGGCCCGTTTGGCGTCGCTGGTTCTTCGGACTGCGTTGCTTGGGTTGGCGATGTTGCTTCGGTCGGCGACGCTAGGTCAGTCGGCCGTGGCTCCTTCGAAGAGAGGTTCAAGATTCGATTCAGCGACACCATCATGACGCTGAAATGCTCATTTTTCTAACGATTTGGCTGAGACAATCAAATTTGCGCATCTTTGAAGAAAGTCATGTCTCGTGGCGTTGCTCTGCGCAATGTGAAGTTCAAGCCGGAGAAATTAGAAACTGGCGCGTCAATTTCGCGTCGAGTGGCCGCCAGGCATCCACTTGCCATTGTCGGCATGTGCCTCTCCAACCAAACAAACCCCTACGGCTCTGCTCTGCGCCGGTAACGCATGTTACCTGATAGCAGCCTTGAAAAAGAAGGACATGTTGAGCCTCATTCTTCTACGTGTATAATTAAAATTTTGATGTCAGCCTTTCGGTCAGAGCCGCAAAAGTATTCGTTGAGGCATGGAGATTCTGTCTGAAGGCGCGATGGGCCTCCAGCGTCAAGGGCCTATGCTAGGCTAGGTTCACGCCATGGTACAGAAGCTCGCTCCCGTGACTAGTTATCTTCGCCTCACGACTTTAATGAATTATAAAGTCGCTGGCCGCCCTCACATTGAGTTTTCTTATTTTTTTCCTATCACAGTTTCAGCTGCGACACGTTCCGCCGGAGGACTTACGACTCGCCGAGAAGGCCTGCCCACCATCGCACACGTGACCTGTCTCGTCTCTCGACCCTGTTTACGTTCCCCGAACTTCTCTCCGCAACAACGAACGGGGCACCCGCCTCGAAATGATGCTGACCGAAGAACAGCTGAATAGTCAAAAGTAGTGCCTCTGGAAATGTTTACCTTTCTCAGTGCGTTCATTTTCGTTGGCATAATTTTTATTTTTGGTCCAGACAAGAGTGTGGCTCAGGCGGCATGAGCGGCTGGGGCAATACAACACAAATGATATGCAAAATGATTCGGCTGTTGCCACGGCCCAGCCAGTGAGCTTTTCCAAGCTCAGAAATCAAGCGGATTATAGTGCTTTTGCAGGCGGCTGGCCGCATCGTAGCACACTGCGTGGCAAAATGGGTATTTTAATTCCCTGTGTCTGTGAAGCTGCGCTGCTAGATGGACGAGACTGGCCACCCTCCTCCAGACTTGGAGTGCGATCCGTGCGATCTTGATCTCGTTCACGGTAGCGTGCATACACAACTAGGTTACTCCAGATACTTAAAACAAATCTTCGAGTTTCTAACAGGGTGCAAAGTGCATATATAAGACGTGCAGTTCTGGCTCGTTGCAGGATAAACGGGCAGATTGCTAGTGCCGGCATTGGCATTGTGCACAGCGAAGTACAAATAAAGGCTCAAAGGATTGACCACGCTGTTCGATGTAGCAATTGAAATCTGCTCGACAGCTTTGATTCCGGCAATCTTTTCTTCCCTTCAGCGTTTTCATACAGTTGTTAATGTTTTCCACGATTTGAGCAGATCTTGTTTCTGCACCCTTGCGGCGAAGTCGTTCAGTTTCAAGTTCGAAGTGAAGATGCATAATGTTGGATCGCAGTTCATCCTCTGCGGCAATAACTTTTCGAAGAATTTCGATGCCAAAATTGCCAACTAGCTCAGCCAACTGATCAGTTTCAAGGTATTTCCTGACGTTTTTTGCCGTTGCTTCAGCCAGCATAACATGCAGTGTTGTGTCTCCAGTTCTGCTCAGTGATTCTTTCGCGGCATCGAGCAATAATACTTCATTGGATGTCTTTTCCGATGCGCGTTGGAGTTTTGCCTTGCTGATCTCAGCGAGCACTTGAATGTCGTAGTAATCTGCAATCGAGTTCAGATGTACGTGTTGTAGGAGGTCTTCCTCTGATGCAGCCGAGATAGCCACAGCTTCGTCGTTCGTCTCCTCAGCTTCGTGAAACAGTGAGCCGTAGTCTCCTGTATATAGGAATTCTATCATCTTCTCGACTGTATCTGCGTCAAATTCCTCTATAACTATAGTCCCTGTCTGTGCTTCCTATTATTGATTAGATTCTTTTCCCCAGCTGGCCGTCGACACGACTCACCTGGAAAGGCTCTTTGATCGCGGCCGCAAGAACTTTGGATTGTGAACATACAACTACTCGGTGCACATTGAATTCTCTGCTACCGCAGACTAAAGTCAAATCAGAGTATTGACCTGTTTTCAAAATGTGGCCGAAATTTGGACCGCGAGTAAAAGCAGTCATCCTGTTCAAGTTTTGGTTGTAAAAGTGATTTCTTTGATCACGAAGGTTGACCAAGTGATAAGCTGAGTGGGATGCTCTAGTGCGGGGTAGTGTCGAAATGGTAGGATCTGCACCACCCATGTGGATTGCTTAATGTCTTGCCTTCAAGAGACAAACAGCAACGGCCTAAGGCGCCAGAAAACTAACTAATTAATTACACGTGATAGTGTGTGGCCATATGCGTCAGAGCAGCCTGCAGCGCAGCACTGGCCCCTTCAATTTCTGCGTCAAACACTTCTGCGCCTGGTAGGGCGCCAGCCTGTGACGCTATTGTGCGCCTGTAAGCCGGTCCTCACCAGTGCAGCTTTGCTTTAGGGTAAGTGTGCAGCCCGTCAATGCCGCACCCCCCTTTACGCCAGTCGAGTTCCAGTACTATAAATCCAACTACGCATCCTTTACTACAGGCCTATCGAAACCAAACTTACATTCATAAGTTCTACAGTAACGACGTAGCTACACTTTTTAATATTTACTTATGTTTTTAAGTTTAATATTAAAAACTATATTACTGTTATAATTAATAAACACTTTATAAGCTTAGTCTTTGTTAAAAAGGTTTACTTTAAGTATACGATAGTAAAAATAATAAGTAAAATTACTAAGATTATTTTCGTTAAGGAAGTGTTACTTAAAGTCTTTCTTTGCGCTTATGATAAATTAGAACTTATCTTGAGGATCGGCTAGCTTAGGCTGTGCTGTCTTATGAAAGTGGTGGCTAGCCTACGAAAGGGAAATGAGAGAGTGATAATCCAGATACTCAAAGATTATCCTTTAGCATGACCGTCGACGGTTTGGAGGATATCATGGCGGAGTTTCCAAACACTTTTGATGCTGTCAAGCCGCTGTGTCTGCGTATTCGGTCAATACTTTTCGGGGATACAGCAAGGATGATGATTGGAACACCTGCTGGAGATCCAGAACGGCTTTATGACCGCATTATTGCTGCTTTTGACGAGACTATTGATCAATGCTAGCGGGGAGGATGTTTAGTGTTCGGAGATATACACATGCATGTAGAACAAGGTACGAGGGAAATTCATAGCATTGGAAGACCAATGGCTCGTCACATGGAAGGAAGATCAAGGCCTATGTTGGGCTAAGATCTATTAGCGCTATTGCGCTAAATTTCAATCATCGGTCAAAGGCAGCTCTCCAAGTGCATTATTTTACAAGGTTAATGAGGTTAATGAACGCAACAATAACTGACCTGGGTCTATAAAATATCTTTCTTTCTATCCTGAAATCAGTTCGCGAGCTGACGAGGTGTGGGTGACTAGGCATACTCTACCTAACCAGTTAGGTCGCTGAACGCCAACAGCCGAGGCAGCTTTATTCTTGAAAACCCCGCACCTGCACCATTTCCCCAGTAGTGCGGAAATGTCGACAGTCTATACATCTGAAGGACGGTGGCCCGCCGAATTGCCGGATGAAATTCTGCTACAAATAATAAACTGCTTAAGGGACGCAAATACTAGCGGCTGAGGAATAGAATTTGCCGGGCTATATTTTATTGAGGCACGCGATCAGCAAATATCGTGGCTAGCTTCGGCAGGGTGCCCGGTCGCCAAAGGACGCTCAGCTGCCGAGGGACGCTAGGCTGCCACAGGTCGCTCCGCTGCCAAACGCTTGGTCGGGGCAGGCCGCCCGGGGATGTTTCACCGATAGGCAGGGAGCATCGATCGCAGGGGATTTTCTAGCGAGATTTGCGTGGCGCAGCGGCCAATCTCCCAGTCTAACCAGTTAGGCCCGGGACGTGGCGTAAGGTTAGGGTGCCCACTGTCCCTAGCAGCCACCAAAGCCAACCTACACGTTTACCATCTTCTGTAGCCACCGCCGGTAATACTAATATAGAACTGCTAATAAAGGCATTAGGATAAATCGGCCTGAAACATACAGCCTAGATTTCTTTTTTCTTCTTTTAGTCATGACGTAGGGTGTTCAAATTTTCCTTTCCATCTGCGTCATGCTGGGGCCTAACCTGTTCGCTGCCCACTTCACAAACCGCTGTTCCACGTCATTATTGTGCCGTTGCCAGCAATGGCCCAATGATAGCCACCCACGAATTTATATGCATATGCATGTCTAAGGTGCAGCCGTCGGAACTGCCAAAGGGTGGTGGATGCGCTGGCAACAAGGTGAACTGTGCTAACTGGTTAGGTCAACGGTGTTGGAGCCCTCAGGCAATATGTTACCAATCCAGCAGTATCCGCCGATCAGAGGTTGGCCTTACAAGTCAGTCCTCCACCGTGCGATAGCCTTGGCAGGCCAGCAGTGATCGAGGCTAGCACACAATGGACATCCCAGCAGAAGGGCCATCATAAACTCAGTGTATTTAGTCCGTTTTGCCGGTCGCTCTCCATCCCCAGGCGTATTTTTATTAACCGCCTATTGCGGCACTACATAAATAGCATCGGTCTCCTTCGATCTCACCCGGTCAAAACATGACTCAGGCGCCAGAGCTCGGTTTTGGCTACTAAAAAGACCCATGTCTCGCTGCAGGTACTTCATCGCTCAACGCTGCACCTCGGAAGGATCTCCTGCGTCTACCACCACCACCTCCCGATCCACTATCCATTCGCCCTTGCCTAAAATCTTAAACGCGACCCGCACGTTTTCCCCTTCTCCGGCTGCCACGGATCTAGCCTACGCTGGTTAGCAATACACATCGTCAATGACACCAGGTTTCATACCTCGATCATTTCATGAGTCTGATTTTCCACCGGCACTTCTATCGGCCTGTCGGAGGCAGCTGGCGCCGCTGGTGGATGTCCACTCGCGGATGTCCACTAGCCTTGACAGCCTGTCCAGCCTCCAATGTCGACAGCTTACCATGAATGGCACTGCTGGTGGATGTCCTCGCGCGGTGGATGTCCGCGCGAGGACATCCACCGACAGCGATGGTAACCCCATACGCCATCCTCCCAGCACGACAGCCTTATGCGGTCAGCGTATACCAAGACCATCTTGTCTTGTCCATCCTCCTGCGTAGCTAGCACACGCGGGACATCTGTAGTAGGTAATAGTCAAAATGTTTTATTCTTTTTCTGCGTTTGGCCGTTCGCTCTCCCTCCTCTGGCCTACTCTTCTCAATCGGCCATAGGGGCCTATGAAAGCCATCGTTTCCTGTAGCTGGATCACATCGCATGTCCTCTCTGTACATCAGGGGCTGTGGCGAAAGGGCTATCCACAGGCCACGCTAACCAAAATTTTGTTCACGAATACTGAGCCTGTGGGAAGAGGAACCGTCACCACTCACCTCAGCTGCGACACACACGCATGTGGCCTCGGGGAACATCTTCAAGGGATGTAACTGTCCCGCACATCAGGAGCTCTACGACGGATGGCCAAGGCTGGACGCTGAGCTTAAGATCGCGAGATGTATGAAGACATGTGTCTACTGCGGCAAGGATTGGCCAGACGCATGCCTCCTCAGAAAACACATTCGACGAGTCTACGGCTCCAGAAACATTACCGTCGCATTTGACGTGGGAAAACACAGCAACCTAACCCCTGGATGGACTGCTAGAGAAGAGCCCACGAACGTGCCCCCGCGCCAAGGACGACGAAGCACTCGACGGCGCCAGAACACAGACACAAATCCGGTAACGACCTCCTAATGCGGAGACATCGCGAACTACGAATTTTACAGTACAATGTCCAGAAATCGAAGGATATCGTCCTCGCAAGTCTGTTCTCTGACTCCCGCGTCCTCGAATACGACATCCTTGCAATCCAAGAACCCTGGCGCAATCCATATATCGACACGACCTACCATCCCCTCAAGAAACACTTTCGACTTACATACCTCGCTGATTCGGGGACGAGGGTATGTTTCTACATTCATCAACGACTGGACCCCAGCACCTGGGCTGTCTCGCACATCTCAAAGGATATAATTACTTTCACCATTCACAACCCACTCACCGGCACAAGCGTGTGCATATTCAACGTGTACAATGAAGTCACAACTGACACCATCCGGACACTCGCCAATTCCCTTCGCACGGTAGACCAACAACACGAGATCATTGTAATGGGCGACTTCAACCTTCACCATCCGCTCTGGTCGACAACACACCGAAGTGCGGGAACCGGACGAAACGCTCAAGACCTCCTGACCATCATCGAGGATTTCGAGCTGCAGCTGCTCACGGAACCAGGAATGCCAACCCACCGATGGAACGGCGGTGTTTCGACGATTGACCTCACCTTTGCCACTCATCAACTGGCATCCCGAGTAGTCCACTGCAAGATTGACAGACGGTTGGACTGCGACTCGGACCACCTCCCCATTGCTCTCACCATCAACTGGAGCTGGCAACCAGCCGCTACTGAAAGAAAACGGCTGTGGTCAAGGACAGACGCAAAGATACTCCGACAGACAGTCCTTGACCGCCTATCTCACCATGAACCTCTGGAACTCGAAGACGAAGAGAGTATTGATGCAAATGTAACCCGAATCATATCTGCTTTGGAAGCAGGCATTGAGGCATCCACTCCATGGTCTAACCCGTCGCCCCACTCCATCGCGGGCTTTAACCAAGAATGCAAAGATATATGTACAGAGGTCCAGCAACTGCGACGAAAGTGGCAGCGGACAAGACAAGACGACGACTACGAAGCGTACCGCCAGGCACGTAACAGAAAAGGTCGCCATATCCAAAAGACTCTCCGGAATAATTTCCGTCAAAGGGTGGAGGAGTCATCTTCATCGCAATCCGGCCTCTGGAAACTGGTCAAATGGGCCAAGAACAGACACGAATTGTCACCCGCTTGTACCCCAGCGCTCGAGAAGCCCAATGGGACAAGAGCTGAAACACCACAAGACAAGGCAGAGGTACTACGTCAATCCTTCTTCCCACCGCCATGCGAGGCCGATCTCTCTGATATCCAAGGCTATGACTATCCGCCACCAATCGAATGCCCGGATATAACAGTCGCGGAGATCGAGGTGGCAGTACGTAGAGCGTCCCCAAATAAGGCCCCGGGTTTGGATGGCATCACCAATGGCATCCTGCACCAGACACTTGACACTCTGCTCCCGAGCCTCCACGCAGTCTTTAACGCATGTCTTCGCCGAGGTTACTGTCCTCGACATTTCAAGAGTACAGTCACAGTAGCTCTGAGAAAGCCGGGAAAGGACGACTACACACAGCCGAAGGCATACAGACCCATTGCCCTGCTCAATACTCTGGGGAAAGCTCTGGAGGCCATCATCGCGAACCGACTCGCGTACCTAGCTGACATATATCAACTCCTCCCGAGCCGACACACTGGCGGTCGCAAACTCGCATCAACGGAACACGCTGTACACTTCCTCCTCCAGCGGATATACCAGGCTTGGTCCGAGGGCAAAATTGCCTCTCTACTCCTCCTCGACGTGTCAGGGGCGTATGACAACGTGTCGCGACAACGGCTCCTGCACAATCTCCGCAAGCGTCGAGTCAGCGATAACATCATACGCTGGGTAGATTCGTTTCTCCACGGTCGCTTCACGACCATCAAGCTCCAGGAATACACAGCGCCAGCGGCGCCAATCCAGACTGGAATTCCGCAAGGCTCACCGGTCTCGCCAATTCTGTACCTTTTCTATAACGCGGACCTCATAGAGGCCTGTAAAACAGAAGATACAGAAGCGGTAGGCTACATTGACGATGTATCCATCTTGGCGATAGGGCCATCGGCCCCGCACAACTGCAAAACGCTGAAGAAAATACATCGCAAGGCTGAGGACTGGGGACGAAAACACGGCTCCCAATTTGCACCAGCAAAGTACGAGCTCGTCCATTTCACGAGAGACCCTATGATGAACAGCACACATGCCCTTCGCCTACCGCATGCCACTATCCAGGCGTCTCCATCATGCCGCTACCTAGGCATCCACATGGATACCAGACTTCGGTGGTACTACCATCGAGAAGAGATGGAGGCCGCAGCGGCAAAACGCCTGGCTGCTCTGTCGGCCCTAGCCTCATCGACATGGGGTGTGGAGTTGGTCAACTTGCGACAGGTTTACAAGGCAATGATCATACCTCAAATGCTATTCGGATGCTCAGCGTGGCATACCCCAAGTGGAGGCCGCGGGAGCAGAGGTAGTGATATGGTAGCAGTAGTCAGGAAGATACAGAGGCGAGCTGCGCAAATCATCACAGGAGCCTTTCGGACGACAGCTGGAGCAGCGGTAGACGTGGAAGCACATTTGCTCCCAGTGCAGCAGCAGATGGAGCAAACTGCGCTAGAAGCGGCCATGCGTATCCGCACCAGTCCACTATATGACGACATGGCATCAACTAGCGAGCTTGAGCCTAGCCCTCTGGACCGGCTGTCGAACATGTTGCAAACCAAATATGGCATCCAGCTGAGCCAACTTGAAAAACGCCAGCCGCATATAGTGCCGCCGTGGTGGAGCCCGCCTTTCATCCGCATCAATGAGTCTGCGAGTGATGCAGTCGAAGAACACGATGCAACGGCTCCCGACACAGTTCGCATCTACACCGATGGCAGCGGCATTGACGGCCACGTCGGGGCTGCCGCAGTACTGGCGCAGGCCAACGGCCATTATATAAGGAAGGTTGAGTACCTGGGTACATCAGACATGTCTACCGTGTACGCAGCGGAGCTAAGAGGGCTCGTCCTAGCGTTGCGATTGTTGGCGGAGGTCTCACTGGCGGGTGCACGTCCAGGCCGCTGTGCTATCTTCACCGACAACCAGGCCGCCATTCAAGCGATGCGAAATCCAAAGCACCCATCCGGTCAGTATATCCTCGCGGAGGCCATACAAGAACTCGACAAAATCCGGACCGAAGGATGGGATGTGCAGCTCCGTTGGGCCCCGGCACATGTAGGCGTACCTGGCAACGAAGCCGCCGATAAGGCAGCCAAAGACGCTGCCCGACAGCACGGGGATCCATCAGAGCCGAATTCCCTGCGTACTCTCATGGCACCCACCAAGACCATCATCCGCAAGACCATGCGAGCCGAGTGGGCGGCTTCCTGGGAAATAGCCAAGCACGGAAGAGAGCTCTTCCGACTTGGGGTTAAACCTGGGAAAGCGACACTCGACTTGCGTCGCGGAACGCACAGGGCCATCAGTTCCGTGATCACGCAAATGCGTAGCGGCAAGATTGGTCTGAATGCGTACCTCCACGCCATCAACAAAGCGGACACTGATAAATGCCAGTGCGGTTATGGACCTCAAACCGTACGGCACATCCTGCTCGAATGCAGAAACTGGACAGAAGAACGACAGAAAATATGGGCAGGCAAACACCCATACATTGACATCAAACGCATTCTCTATAGCTCGCCAATGGCAGCGCAGGCAGCAAAAATGATCCTAAGGACGGGCCTGCTAGGACAATTTCGAGCAATTCCGTCCACCGTACTCGAATATACAGCGTAGACGAGTGATTTTAGTTATACAAAAGCCGAGGAGGGCCAGAAGAGGCCTAACAAGTTCAAAGAGACAGAATAGATAGAATAGCTATAGGCGAAGAGCAACCATAGGTCCCGTCGATTGACAAAGAAGAGTCTCTCTTGTAAGAACCGCCTAACAAGCACAGTTTTCCTGCAAGAGAAACAAATCCCCGGATTTTGGGAGCAATTTGTCTATAGTTGTGCGCTGCATAGCCGCCAGAAGGCAGCTGGGACAGTCTATGATTTAATAAATAATAAATAATAAATAAATAAACCAAAATTTTGTGCTGGCACTCTGGACGGGCCAGCACAAATGGGCTGTGCCTTGCTAGGTGATGACACACTCACCCCAGCTCCTACAGCAACCTAGCACAGAGATGCCATATCCGCTTACTACCCAGCATTCAGTCGGGGCTGGCATGCACCTCATGGCACACACCGATTAGCACGCATGCGCTCTTAGCACGACTTATACAGCACTTATTTTATCCTAGCCCTACTTGTATCCTAGCCCTACTTGTATCCTAGCCCTACTTGTATCCTAGCCCTACTTGTATCCTAGCCCTACTTGTATCCTAGCATGTAAGAAGATCTGGCACTCAGCGGCTCCTAGCACCCCGTGGTCATCATGCGCGCGGGTCTGGCACATGCTTTAATGAGTTCGGTTGCGTTTTCGCGGTGCCGCTTCTCTCTTCTTAGTAGCACTCCATTTCGGTAGCAGGTAAATACTCCGTGTTCCGTCGCCTGTTACTCGCCCAAAGCAGTTCTGCGGACGAAGCATTTGATTCTTGCTATCAAAAATACCCACCCCATTCCGCACATACTTCGCTGCCTGCCGTTGCACCGCTGACGGCTCAGCGGGATCTACCACTACCCGTGTCTGGGTCTTCCACTCTCCATCTATCAAAAACTTGAACTCTATGCACACTGTTTCTTCTGCTCCCTGAGAGGAAATCTATAATGCTTAGACCTTGCGCCTCCAAGATGGTGTAATGATCAACTTACCTGCGAGCTATATTCCACCGCCTGATGCATGTCCTCTACGGGGTCAAGGTGAACTTGCGAGGCGGACCGGTAGCACGCAGCTTGCCCCAGCTGTGTGCTTGCGGAATCGGGAATCTCATCATGCGTATACAAAACTTCTCGTACCACGTGTTCCAAACCAACTTCTTTCATCTGTTGCCCAGCTGTGCCTCCATATACTTTTGTTGTGTTGGTTGCAGTCCCGGGTAGGTCGCTGTCCGACGCTGGTTGTGGGGAAGGTGGCGGCCCCCTTTCCACCGACGCACCCTGCTCGTCCTCCAACCCTGTCGTCCGTCCTGCGCTTTCATCGAGTCTGACCTCGAGTCGCGCTAGATATGTCTTCAGCTGGTCGATCTGGTTTCGTAACGCCACCTCTTCGGCAACGAGTTGATTAATCGCGGACCTGTGCTCTGCCTCCACTACTGCCATAGACGCCACTTTGCCCGCCTTCTCCTCGTCGAGTTGGGCCATTTACAAGGTTAGCTGCTCCACCACTACCCGCAACCTCTCTTCTTTTGCCGCCAATCCTTCAACCAACGATAGCTGCTCCGGCCGCGAAGAGGCGGGATAATCAAAGAATGCGCCATCTCGCTCAAGAGTGGCTGGCCACTCTTTCTCACCGGGACCCAGGAGATCGAGCCTGATTTCATCGCCAAGATTATCTCGCCTCTGTTCTAGCACGACTATTTCACTTTATCGGGCTTGCTCGTCCGCCTTGAGAGCCTCTAGATGAAGCGTCTGCTCGGTTTCTATTTGTTATAAACCATTGAGCCTTTATAGCGCTTCCTGCTCGTCACCCTTGAGTATCTACATTCTACTTTCTTGGAGCGCTATATCATTTTTCAGTTATTCAACGCGTGCAGAAAGCTATCGCTCTGTTGCCGCCAGCCGCTCCAGCCTCGCTTCCGACGCTTCATGCTCTTCCACCCCCCTTTGCACACTTGCTCGCCACTCTACGACGTTTAGTGCTTGCTGGGAAAATTATGCTTAAGAAAACAGCGGCAAATGTTGCTCGCAGCTATTGCTATGGTCAAGCATATGCGTGTCTTCCGCCGATTCAAGACCATTAACAAGAATACCGAGGTCTTTGCCGAAGAAGGCAAAGAATATTGATTACTGGATAAAAATTGATATTAAACGCAAACGGGGTCTTAATATCGGCCTATGAAGCCTGTATAAAAACATTTGTTATTTATCACGAGTATGGTCGGCTGCTTTGGGTTTGCCGCACAGAGCTAGTGGTTTCTCGATAGAATTGATATTATCCTCATTTATTAATAAATACGTAGAAATTGCCCACATGGTAATTAATATATCCGTGATTATATTAATACTAGTATTTATATTATTAAATTTGAATTCCTCTGGTTTTCTAATTATAATTAATAGTCGATATATTATCTCCCGGTTTAAATTTATCTATATTAAAGCCTTAATCTTATCTAATTTAAATCCGAGCCTTTATACTAAACGGGCAAATCGAGAAATCATAACCTTATTAGCCTATTATATCTTAACCATTATTAGTTTTTCCTTACTCTTAATTTACATTTCCCACTACTCACATAATATATAAAGCCACAATTATTAATATATAATATCGAAGTTATCTATGGCACTAATCGGGATTATTATAAAGGACGCCGAAGAGGTCTGTATAAAACATACATCATTATCTCTTAAATAAAATGCATTTTTAAAAGCACATTATATAGATTACTTCCCCTCTAAATAGACGAGTCTTCACATACAACGCGCCGCAGGCTATAGATACTTGAGATTCTCAAAGAAGGCAAACAATAAAGGCACCAAGCAATCTTTAATTACCGAATATAATCATAACCAAATTCTATTTCTCTCGGTATCACTAAATGCACTAAAAATTTGGCCACTATTAACTTTAACATATAGATAACGAGCCTACCATTCGTATATATCGGGTATAATAAACTAAATCTCGTCAATAATATCTTTATCAAATTTCTCCATCATAGCTTCATCCTTATCAAAGACATTATATTAAAAATCCTTAATAAAATATAAATATATTAATAATTCTTATCTATCAATCTAACAATAGAAGCACACGTGAGCCAAACTTACTTCATAATATCATATAACAATTATTTTATTAATAACACTTAACCACAACCCATAATATAAAGCTGGCAAATAATAAAAGGCGTCAAATACAAGTACAAACTAACAATATTCAAAGAGCTTTTCGAACTATTTTTTCCTATACTCCGAGTCTATTATCGCACCAAGACATGCCCACCACTTCTATTCAAGATATTCGTTCTACTCTCCGAATATACCCTAATATTCCTATATCTTACAAAAAAATAAGCCATCCATTAAATTTTTCTCACTTAAATATTCTTCCATCAGATCTCTCTTCACTTCATCACTAATATCTTTATTAGATTAAATTAAATATTAGACATTCACTACAATTATTATAAACCTAAGATATAAAGGTCGACGACCTAATATAAATCTAACGACCGAGAAATTTCATCCGAGGCTTATACCCTATCACACCCATACAAATATTACATACGAAATCTAGACAAGAACTCTAACCTAAACGGCCTACTACTATATAACAAAAGTGATTCTCGGCTTAGCCCAGAGGCATTCAGTACTCTATATAAATCGGCCTCATCAATAACAGCGGATATACGATTCTACCACTCCGCCGGACTACAACCTCATTAATTTTTAAATAGCCTAATCAAACACTTCACATTATTACCATTTACGCTACTAGAGTTAAGAAAGTCCAATATGTTGAGTTAAACCTCGGCCGTATTAACATACTTAAGGCTTTTCTCCACACATATACGGCGAGATACCACCCGAAATCCACTCCAAGACATAATACAGGATATTTGCAGTATTCTATTAAGCCAAAAAAGTACGTGAAGGCTCGATGGAAAGGAACTAGCTTTATATTCCATATGGTGTAATAGTTTTACTACCAAAACCTTTGCCACTAGCGTGTATAAGTAGATGGCCACCCGCACCACCTTAACGGCCAACTTTTATGTTTCTATCCAACACGGCAGGCTTCTAATTACAATAAATACACACTACAATAAAATCCGACACTCAAAAATTAAATTGCAAGATATGCCAACACGAGAGACACTTGTCGCGGATAATATAATAGAGTTAAACCACGATAACTCAACCAAACTACACAACAACCCCAAGCGACTTAAAAAAAAACATAACCCAACTACGCCCACGGACGATCGCCTGCCTATAAAGAAAAACAATGGCTCGATCACTCCTACTTCAACGCCTATTATACTACTATAAAACATCTACCAAAAGGTCTATGACCAATAGCTCGGGGATAGTAACTATTTCACCGTGGTAAAAGAGAAATGGCCTAATCCAGACAAAAATATAATAATAATTATCAAGACTTTCACCGGTCCTAGAGCAGAAAGCCAAGTACAGGCAATTCATAGAGTTTAACACAACCAGTTTATCAACACCAGAGATTTCTTCCCTATAAATAAGGGACATCTTATGGCTTTCAAATTCATGCCTTTAGCACTATGTGATATTATAGGTAACCCTCTTCTAAATAATGTACGACTTGTATCCGTGGTCGGACAGGTATGCCCTAACTCTACATATGAACTACTTGACTACTAAACTCGAACAAATTATCAACGGGCTTCTATACCTAGAATAAAATAATCTAAAACACTCGAATCTTACCAATTCTAATATATTAATAGACTTATTTAAAAATATCAAGTTATATAAGTCACGCTCACACCATAATATAATATTTACTAATATAGCCAGGGGGGCAAGAACATATTAAACGGTCGGTAAGAACATACCAACATACAAAGGCCGTGGGAGAAATCATAATATACCTTACCCATAACCAAGCTAAGACTAATAAGAACGTGGGCTTAAATAATCCTAAGCGATTCCCACTAACATTCAGCTTTCTATCCACGACACAAACTACCTCAAAATTAAACACTATCACTAACATAAGACACACAGATATAATTATATGCCCCAAACAAATACTAACTATTATAAAATGCCTTTCTAAGGCTTCCTTAACACAAGACACGACTCGGAGGCCTAATTTCTTTAACAAACACATGGGTGGGCTTTGGATACAGATTCCCAACAACAATAACAGGAGAGACGAAGAGTATAAATTCTCAAACAGTTAACTAATACTAGATAAAAACACCATGTAGCGGACTTTTAGACGAATTCAACACTCAAGAACAAGAAACACTATATATTTAAACACACTCCCAAGCGCAGCAACCATATCATGGCTGATATTCCGCGTATCTAACATCCATACCACGGTACCGATAACATCGCATCACTTCAATTAAGGTATCCCACATAACACCGCACATGGATACTATTTAAATTAATTAAATATAATCCCTTATAGTGAGATATACTTGCCTAAAATAAACGTCTTACTCCCGCATCATCATTATCGCCGCTCTAAAGACAAGACATCGGCCAGGGGTATTAAACCCTAATATACTATAATTCTACTTCCAAAATCCACCTCTTCTATACTTTCCCCTATAATATAAATTAATATACGGAGATTCTACAACGCAGGATAAGCATGGCATCCAATACCTATATTCGGGTACATACATATTATCCATTAAGTTTTTCTTCAGTGAGAGCTTCAATCAACAACTTTTGCACGGCAATGCCCCCATCTAATGCATGTCAGCAAGTGAATCTTAACAAAGTCTATTTACTCACCTCTTCACTCCATTTGCCATATAAGGTAAACCCAATGGACTAGAATCTTCCGGCTACACTAATCGTACGCCAGCTTCTTAAGATATAGCAGGTGGGCGGCAATTCCAGATTCAATAGCCAATAAGATAACATTTTCGTATCGACTAATTAAAAACGGCTTTCCATGCAGTCCACTAAACCACACCATACTTATTATCGGGCCATATTCTAATAGCGTCAACAGATCCTTCATAAAATTACAACGAGGCTCAATAAATAGATCTATATACTTCTATGGCTTTTGAGACCATAATATAATGATAAAGGGGTGTGTTTAAGCAAAGGATTATAGGCTCACTAATAAGACCCAAAGATTAATATACTATCTAACTCGTACCTTAAACGGGTGGGATAAACACAAACAGATTTAAATCATTCTATTAATAAATAATATTTAAACTAAAGAAAGGCTTGAACTATTATAATAAAGAACACAGCCAAGAGAAATAATAACGTTAATAAGAAATAATGTACCGCCTATAAACATATATAAGCTTAAAAAGAGTTTATTAAATCGGATATAACGCTAGAGTGTATATAGAAAGGTAAGTGCCAATATCTAGTGTAGGCGCAAGGCTGCCTCATATCATACGTTTCTCAAAAGAAGAGGTATAAATTAGGCGCATAGAATTAAAATAGACTACGGGCTTAATTCTTAATATTATTCTAAAATTAGATACGTTTACTTACCACCAGCGCGAATATATCTTTTAATGTTTGTAAATTAAGCTTTCTAATAATAACTCCAACTACAATAGCGTAAAGCACCGCCAGCACCACTATCAGAGTCCCAAGAGACGTATAAAGGCGGTGGCAAGAATATAACGAAACGTTGAGAACATCTACCAATATACTAAGATATAAGCCTATAAAATAAAATAGTAAATTTATTATTAAGAGTATTCTAATATAAGTAATAACCTAACCGATTTTTAAGAGAGGAATTATAATACAGGCCCCCGTCGCTACAATATAAACGAGTAGTAATAAGCTATCGGCGTAATTCCAATGTTCAATAAAATTTCGGCGCTTAAGTAGGGTCAGGTAAATGAGTGTATCAGAAAAGTATCTACCAATGATAAAGAAGGGTGAGAGTATAAGCTTTAATATAGATAAACATAGTGCGCGTATGAAGATATGAGCAGGCCGGCGAAGGGCCAACAGACCAAAGAAAGCGCCAAATGCAATAGAGTAGATAAGCGTGGACTTATATATTGCTGATATTGACAAGGAGAAATGAAACGACCTGGACGGGACGGGAGATGCACCCTGTTATACCAATTTGCTGGTGCGAGTGGCCACGACAAACACGGTTGTGTAGCCAACACCACGCTCCCGCTCGCTGCGCCAGCCCAGCACTTGGCACCGTTTCCTGGTGCGCCCTATCATATACCCCACGGCAACTCCCAGACACATACGGAGGCTATCGAAAACCCTTCGTTTTTGCAATTGCCGACAGAATCGCAGCAACTCGACAAAGGCAAGTGTTGCTGGCATGCTTTGGTACCGCGGCACCAATGCTTGCTACCTCAGAGCTGCAGAACTAGCGTTTGGGTCAGGTGGCAGCATGTCGCAGCACTCAATCAGGCACTAAAGGCGAAAGAAGTGTGAGGTAAGATATATTTGCTTATACATTGAAAATATTATTGATTAAACAGTTGTAACTCATCGGGGCCCGTCAACATTCCCATGTACGAGAGCTCATGGATGCGCTCATCCGCACCGGGTTCTGAACCATGTCTCAAAGCTTCAAGCTTGCGCGCAGTTGGACATGCGGCAAAGTTTTTGAAACTCCATGTGCCAAGCATCTGTTGGTGCATCCTCAAACACGCACACCTCACATCCTAAAAAACATTACAACATATACAGTGCGCCTCCACCCCCGAAACCGCCGACGCTAGCCTGATAGATGGGAAAACTTACGGCTAATAGATCACGGTTTGCAAATATTCTGACAAAGCCCATTAGCCTGAACCTCTTGTTCTGATGTGCTGGCCAGTTCTCTTCATATCTGCGTTTATCTCGGGATCCATTCTTCTGGAATGGCAGGCAACCGTTTCCTGTTCACATTAATCAGCTCAATTCACAGCTACACCACAACTGGAACAGGTTTCGCAAGCGCCACCGATGTCATTGCTGCCCTGTTCCTGAACAGTGCTGTGGTGCATCTGTGCTGGGCCCTGCAGCAGCGAACGCCACGCCTGCAGGGGATATTTCACTGATGTACCGGACATTTCGGGCTATCCCAAGCATATTTTTAGCATGGCTGCAGGGCTGCATGGCTGCAGGGCTGTAGGACTGTAGGACTGTAGGACTGTAGGACTGTAGGACTGTAGGGCTACTATAGTCCTCGACGCGCTGGCGGCATGGTAGGCCACTACGGAACCCTTCCCGAAGGTCTCCCCTTGTACGACAGTGCTCTGTTCAACGGTGGTGCTGTGCTTAGCCCGCTATGGAAGGCTGCTACAGGGTGGATTCCTTCTGACGCAATACTAGTCTTACTTAGCCTAGCCACAACTGGTGCCAATACAGTGTGGCACAGTCAACAGCGCTAAAAGCGCAGCGAGGTTTTCTCCCTTGCCCTAGCGGCTCGCAGTGGAAGACTTCCATGCGGGTTCAGCCTGGAGCAAGGTAGTTAGATGGAAGGGACTACATGAACATCGGCGACTTTTGCGACGCTCTTGAGGCCGGTGTAGTTTGAATGGGCTAATTGTGATACGGAATGTATTAAAGTATTAATAATACTTTTTGCATAAGACTGTAATATTATATAATGCACCTTCTCTATCACGGCTGAACTAGGCCGCTAACCCGTAAGTCTTGGATCGATCGCGTCCTCTCCTCCTACTACGTCGACGGCACCGAGCTCATTGAAAAAATCATTTCCCCAGTCCGTTTGCCATTCGGTATCCCAATCGATGCAGCCACTAGAAGGTGGAGGTGATAACCCTACTTCAGAGCTGACTTGATTTAGCGCTGCTTCCGCATAAACAAGTGATGACTGCGTCGACTGCGGAGCCATTTTCCGCACATAACCGTGTTCTTCCCTGGTGTCATGTACAAGGTTTAGAAGCTCATAGAATTCACCTTCACTGGAATTTTCCATCTCAAGGCGTTTTTCTGGTAGTCTGCCGTGACGGATAAAATGAGATGTGAATTCTGAAAGAAATTTCAGCGCCCCTTTCAGATGTGGATGTTTTGTGTCAATCAGTGCCAACATCGCCTCAATATCTGCATCAGTGAGTTTTACTACGCTGTCCAGAGTGTGTCAGTGGAGAAAGTTCGGTGCACAGTGCAATCTAGACTTACTTTGTGTCTTTCAGCCGTGCCGAAAGTATCCATATAA
The DNA here is from genome assembly GCA_037575805.1 of Lecanicillium sp. G3. Classification (NCBI taxonomy): domain Eukaryota; kingdom Fungi; phylum Ascomycota; class Sordariomycetes; order Hypocreales; family Cordycipitaceae; genus Lecanicillium; species Lecanicillium sp. G3. The sequence continues at coordinate 41,783 of JAZHPD010000100.1, read as the reverse complement.
TTCCCTGGCCGTATTTATTACATAGCTTTCGCCAGAACCTTGCGGTCCGGAGCTTGTCCCTCCATTTGTTTGCCTTCGTGTCGTCCAAGTTGAGTTTCATTTTCGGCAGCTTTTCCACCCAGTCTGGCAACCAATGTTCCGCAAAGAAGACTTGAAGTGGCCCATCGATGATGGCATGCCTGCCGTGGCCACCATTCGCCTGGTCGCACTCTTCATAATGCTCTAGTGCCAGAGCATGCTCAGCCCTATCTACCAGAGTACTCAAGCGACTGCTAGAGCGTAAGCGCTGGACATGGGCTTTGCACTCACGAATATGCTTAATGACCTCCCGCTTGTCTGCCTCGGCATATTGTGGTATTATATACGGTGCCTCCATAGCGTTGTTGAACGTCCTGCTTCGTATAAATAGCACTTCCTTGCGAGCTTGCCGTATACCGACAGACGCCATATTTTCCACCGCTTCGTTTGTGACGTTGATTGCTCGCTTGTATGCCGTTTTGCTTGAATTTGTTGGGAGAGGCTCTTCCTTCACCGGGATGTTATCTTGTGCGCGTTTCCTTTTCTTATTCACCGCCAGGGCAAAGGCCTCAGCAGCGTAGTCTACTTCACCTCCACCAGCGCGTGCAGTGGGGTAAAAGCCAGGAGCCGCCCAGGCTGGGGGCGCGATCTCATTTTCGTCGGGCGGCGGTGTGGGTATGCTGATGTTGTCCGAGAAAATAGGAATGATAGATGTTAATATCAAGGTAAGATCGGGGCGTGAGGAGAGACAGTCAGACACTTCATCACGGTGCTGTTGGATCACATTAGTTACGTCGAGCAGAAACTACTGAGTGTCAGCGTTGACGGAATATAGGGAGTGCAGATAGAATGACCCACGGCTAAGACATTGAATTGGCCAGCATTCTCCGGTTTAAAAAGACTACGACGATGAACGGAGTTGTCTTCCATACTGGACACAGAATGCGATGGCGTGGTGCACATGCCTGGCGACATAGTCATTGCTGCCGAAAATTCGGGGTTTGAAAGGAAGAAAAATATCCATGCTATGGGCGCCCATGAGCTGCGACTTTTATTCAAGATCGAAGAGCCAGAAATGGATGCTTGAAGCTCGACCTGATTTTACCAGAGCCTGGCGGCATGGTGTCCGGCGGCGGCGCCTGAAGGCCGACTAGCTCAGGCGTGCCATGAGCTTAACAGGGCATTTAAAGATGGTACCAAGCTAGGATTACAGCATCTGGCGAATTTGTAAAGAGAGTGCTTAATTCACAAATCACTGAAAGCCGAATCGACTCCAATATACCATTTCTTTTAAGGAAATTTGACAATCTCTATTCTTCAATGGAAAGGCCTTGGCGTTTCTGGAGCGACTTCGGAAATGCTGGGTTTAAGCCAGCTCTTTTTTTTTCGACTCAGGGACTCAAGCAGCCATGGAACAACGGCCAGTAAGCGGTCTGCTTTTTCGATGTCTGTCGCGGTCACCTGCTGCACAACCCAGAAACATTGTTTCAACAATGTTCGTTAGTTTGCCGTAACAAATGGCATGTTTCTAGCAGGCTGTTCGCACAAAATCTCCAGCCGTCAGTGGCCAAGCTCAGTCACTAGATTAAATCCATACGACTGGCCTTCGTCTGGACGCCGTTGTTTACGAAAGTACGCCACCTCTTCTCGTAGAACCTTGTAGAATTCTGTCGAATGCGACTAATCTTCGTGTTCAGGTACTAGAGGGTCTTGCCAAAGCTCTTCAGGCGCATGAGTTGCTAGGCTGGCAGCAAGAATATTTACACAGTGATGCAGAAAGGGTCGTTCACTCTTGTTGTCAGTTAAAGTGCCAGTGCCGGACAGATTGCGTGGTGGTCCTTTGCAGAGAGCTCTGGCGGTTCCTGCAGTTTCACAAAACTTCTGCGCTGTGCGACTCGCAGAAGATACGTGGGCCATGCAGTAGATGCATTTTTTATAACCACACCTCCGCGCCGATGTCCATTTGCATCCCCAATGGAAAATCTAAAATAAAGATCATCACCTAAGGAAAGCTCCGATCTTTTGCTGCCGCGTCCAATTCGCATCTCTTTTAAGGTTTGGTTAATCAAGGGAGGTCGTTACGCCGCTCAATTGTGAAAGTGGCTACAAAGGCTCCAGTAAGAACCTGGATTTAACTCTTTCAGCGACTCATTGTGAGACCTCAGTTAGGGTATTGAGCCATCCTTTGGCAGTGGGTGGCTTCGACAAACCTGGCGCCGCAAGGCTGTGTGATCCCTGTGCAGCTGGCGCACCTGGATGTGTTTTCCCCAGATTTTCACGTCCAGCACGGCACTCAATATATTGAACTACCCTGCACCACTGTATGAGCGAGCGAAAAATACACTACGTGTACTCGCAGCTGCATATTGTATAATAAATAACAGGTTAAACTGTTATCTATGTAGTGGCCTAGACGACTCTAGAGGGCGCTGCTGGGATACCCGAGAGTTGGGGGGTTGAGGGTATTTCAAGAAATGGGCACGACGCAGGTTGCGAGGCAGAGCGCAAAAAGAACCAGGGCCCACAAGTCTCGGGTTGACAGGGGCTAACGTTGCAGCAGCTACTGGTGCGGGAAGTATCCTCTTATTTTGGCCAATGTACCCTTGCGCCAAGCCCAAAGAAATACAACTGTCTCAAGGAGCTCTCTTTTCCTCGGTACTTTAGTTCGACGTTCCATTTAGCGCAACCACGTCAGCCTTATGCACGAGGAATCTGTAGGTGATCTCTATCACCTTGCCCAAACAATCCCAGGATATTGTATCCAAAGAGCCTCGATGATGCGCGGAGTACTACGAAGCAAAAAGTAACTCTCAATGATCTCTCTGCTTGTGTATTAATTGGCGGCTGCGTTTGAAGATTGGACTCCAGGTAAATCCTGGAAATCAACATCCCGAAACTAACCCCCCCCTGGGCAGACTCACTAGTGTCAACAACAAGCCTGGAGGATCTATCTGGGGCAGCATCACCCCGGTTGGCGAGTGATCACGTACTGACAAAAATTCGGAGCGAATCACTTCAGATTGCATGGGACATGAAAGTGATCAATATTATTTGAGAAACAAAGTGCTTCGACGAGATTCTAGACTGTACCGCCAGCACGGAGCATCCGGTTAGAGTAGTATACAAAATACGCGTTTGGCCCCCCGCCTGCGTCGTAGACGCCCACTAGTTTGGCAGTGGGTGCTCGCTTCCACCTGCTCGCAGTGCCGTTAGAGATCGTCCAACATCCGCTTTGTAGAAGTAGCAAAATTTTGCAGGCGGTCGTCCGAAATAACGCCCATTAGCAGCCTGAAACCTTCCTTTCGCCAGGGAAGACAGCCGCAATCATCTGCTCGGCTTGGGGTGGACAGAGGGACACCAAGAATACCACACAACGTGCTTGCGGTCATGAAATGGCGTTTCGTCAGCTGCCAGCTCGATGAGATTAGTTCCACTCTGTGAAAACCAATAGACTGAATAGTTTTCTTATTTGCTTCGAGAAAGTCCCTCAGGGTTGTATCAGCAACCCCCACCTCGCAAATGTCAAGTTGAAGGAGGTCGAGTGAGCCGTGGGACAGCAGCTTTAGAACGGACTCAGACCCACGCAGGCGAAGGACCGTTATATTCTCCAGCAGCCGTCTCAGAGACTCTGAAAAAGTGATCCCACTCGGGCTTTCCCATTCATAGTAATATGGAAGATCCAAATTACACAAGCTGATGGTGTGGATAGCGACACCTCTCCGTCGGGCATTCTGAATAGCACTGGTAACGACTTGAAGATGGTGCTGATACAAATCGTCCTTTGTGATTTCAGGCCTCAACTGACACACATCGTCTTCCAGTGTTTCGCGAAAGGACAATCGCACCTCCCTCAACAGAGGAAGTGTGGAGAAAACCGATGAGAGAAGCAAGTCAGCACCCTCATCGATTATGCTGCGCTGCTCTTCGCATATGCCGCGGACAGTTTCATATATGGACATATAGGTTGGGAAATCATCGGCTTTGTCACCGTCGTCGTACATTGCTTTCGCTGTATCCACGTAGCCATCAGGAGTTAAGATATCGGCCCTGAAATAGCTGAAGTCTAGTATTTCTGTTCGGGTTCACGGACCGCGTCAGCGTAACTTCAGAAGGTAAGTGCACATCCATACCAGGCTTTAACAGTTCTGTGACTTCGTAGGTAAAGGATGTTACATGGCTGCGAACATCTGATACCCAGAAGCCTTTCAATCTCTCAATCCCAGCCAGAGAGAACTTGAACCTCACGTGGCGAAAGAGGGTCGGTAGACAGGCTTGCCTGAGCCGTTTGCTGGCGCGGGAGAGATGTTTGACATCCCAGAGTGGGAGGCAGCGAGCAACAGCGTCGATAATTTCCGTTGGGAGCCCCTCGAGGTTGGTCAATTCGGGAGTGTCAATGATCATGGTAGAAAAGCCCTTGGTGAGTCTAATATGTGTTATGTACCGGTACGGTAGATATGCAAATGGATCGTGGAAGATGTTGAGAGCCGGATTTGATGCTGGACCTTTGCGTAGGCGTATATTGCTGGCAGCCTTTTATGGGTTTGGTAGCTGCCAGGGGCTGTAGGACTATAGGGCTGCCGTGCCATGGTGAAGGCGATGCTGTGGTTGGCCACTATGCAGGGCTCTGACATGGCAGGCCTGTAGTTGTCGGGGCGTAGGAGGTGTGCGAGAGCGTACAGAGCCAGGCTGGCCCAACGAGCTAGAGCTAGCGGACTTGCTAGCCTGGTCGAACGCCCACCCCTGTAAACAGGGCCAGCCCAACGTGCGCTAGAACCAGGAGCTGCTGCTGGTAGCCTCGGGCGGTGCCTGGCACTAGCCCACACAGCCATGGTTTTGTCACCAAAACCGCTCTCGTTACGTCGGCCTGGCACTTCACGCGGTCTTCTAGTGCAGCCTCGCACCTTGGCAAGTACTGCAATCCTCAGGCACACACACAGGCAATCGCAAACAATTCATTTCGTCTATGGCCAGTTTCGCCGCGATGCTGCCGTCACAACAAGGAGAGATGAAGTCAACTGAAAGTGACAGGATCTCACCAGTGCCAGTGTCAACCACAGACATGCATGGTTGTGCCACCAAAACCACGCCCCGCTCGCCGCGCCAGACAGGTACTGGCACCGTCTTCTGATGCGACCTCGCGCCTTGGCAAGTACCTAACGACCATTCTCAGACAAACACGCACGTCATCACAAATTGTTCGTTTATTACTATGCATCTGCTTACGGTGTCGTGGACGACGCCACAAAGGTAGGCATTGCGGACATGCTTTGGTACCGCGGCGCCAGTGTTTTCAACCTCAGAGCTACGGAGCCAGTATTTGAATGAAGTGGCAGCATATCGCAACGACCGATCCAACAACGAAGGCAAAAGCAGTATACAAAGTGATATTATTACTTGTTCATCTAAAATACTATTGATTAAAAAGTTATAAATCATCAAGACTCATTAACATTCCCGTGTACATTCCCATGCACGAGAGCTTATACATACTTTCATCCACACCACTGGCAATACATAGCCTTTCTTCTAAGGCTTTTAAATTAGGGGGGATGAATTCTTACCCATGGCTAGGCAAAAATGGCGCAAAATCTATAAATTAGTCTTCCATATATTCATAATCGATCATACTTGGATCAATAAGAGAATTGAACGATTGTGTATTTGGAGGCATTGCCGCGTCTCCTCCATCCGACACAACGGGCGAAGCGACGCCATCAAAATAAACCAGTTCCCACAGTCCTCTTTGCCAACGGGTAGTAATATCTGCTTCAGGCAAATACTCTAAAGATATCTACCACTCTAACAAAACTTTATTATAATAATAGTATGATAAAAGTTTAGTGAGGGCTATGATATCTTATTTTAAAATTAAATACCTCACCATAATATTAGTGAATAATATAGCCTTATCTTAGATTTTAAATCGCCACGCGCTATATATACTAGTTAGTCTTCTGGTCATCACTAGAGATAAGCACACCTATTACTTATTCTAGAATTCTACGGGTAACAGTAATAATATACTAGCACTCCCATATAAGGCTACCAACTGCTCCCAAAAGTTATGTTGGTATATGTTGGCTTTCTATTTATCTTATAGTTTCTTTTTAAATAAACCTTTCTTATCCTTATCTAATAAATATTTTTTAATAAAATTTTCAATAACTAAATCTATATACTTTTCTTTATTATGCTTAATAACACGATAGTATTATATAATCACTATACTCTAATACCTTTTAATAATTATCTTAAAATGTATACTAGGTTATAGGTTGTAATAATTATCTTCCAAATTCTCAAAATAATTGCCTACCTTCTCTACACTCTACGGCATCATTTCTAAATTTACACGCCGTCACTATTACATATTATAATAAATTCGGGCCCTCTCACACTATAAATTATATTATAATTCGGATAAAATATTCACAAAGCCTAACTCTAGGGGAAGTTTATTAACAATGGCTACAACACGTTTATAGGCATTATCAGGCCTTTTACTTTTAACAGGTAACTTTTCGGGGCCAGGGGGTTCATCACTATTACTAATACCATTTATAACATCGACCGCCTCGAGGGCTAAGGCCTATACTAGTGGTATAGGGAGGCTGCCGGGTCCTACAATAGGAAGAACACTACAGAACAGTGGCACTGCATAAGGGAACATGGCAACGCACACCGCCACCTCTACTTAATTATAGTTTATAACATACAAAAGAGCCTAGACATTCTATAAGGTATGTGAGAGATGCACTACATAAGACAAGAGTGATTGGCGCACCTCAGATATACTACGGCACTGAACGGGGCTATCTTCAGAGATATTGGACAGAGGAGGCGATAGCGCGGTGCCGATATTTGACGGGTCAGTCATTTCTGCAACAATTAGGTCGTGTAAAAGAGAGAAAAACATCCAGACTATGGGCTCCCATAACGTACGACTTTTATAACAAATTCAACAGCCAGAAGTGGCCGTTTGAAGCTTATCATAATTTACAAGAGCTAGCAGCAGAGTGGGTATGGTAGTGCGTGGAGACCCGCTTGCTCAGGCGCGTGCCCTGAGCTTGACGGGGTATTTGAAAATGCCATTGTCATAATTACTGTGAGTTACAGTGTCGGTGTCCTTTGCACACTGTACGAAACACACCGTAGCCAATTGTGACTAGTTACATGTCAGCTATCGATTTGGTAGGTACCTCACCCAACAGACAGTGTGTAAAAGAAAGAACACCAATACATACTGTACTTCGCAGCACAGCATCTGGCGAATAAGATGGTGCATGAACCCAGAAAGGACTTCAAGCCAAATTGACTCCCAATATACATTTTGATTTATAGAAATTCGAAAATCTGACTATCTCTTTTTCTCAATGGATGTCTTGGCTTTTTAGAGCCAGCGTTGCTTCGTGTCGATCGAGGAGAGGTCGCATAGGCTCATCGCCCATTGCTCAGCATCTTCTGGTAGTGGCCAATTGGTAGGGGGCGGGTTGCACAAGGCGTCTCGTGGGGCAATCATCAACGGCGGGGTCACTTCGTCCGAGAAGATGCAGAAGCAGCAAAGGATAATAAAAATGTGTATTAATACATTATAGATGTAGAGTCTTTAGATGACGGAGTAACCATCCCGGTTCCGAACTTGAAGGCTGTATGTATCGCCACCGGCAGGAGCTTGGTCAGATTGGAAATCAAGAGCTGAAGCTTGAGGCAGATCACAAAATAGTTCGTAGTACCTCTGATGCTTCTTTTCTCACTCTCTCCCGCTCTTCCTTTGTTATATTACTCCCAGTGGCAGATTGGTTCTGCAATTCGTTTTCTTGCCGGGCGAGCTGCGCAAAGATCAAACTGAAAAGCTGAAGCTGATTCTCTGCCTCGCGGGCCGCTTCATCGAAATCATTCGCTTGTCGACGATTTCGTTGACGAGAGGATAATATATCCAGCCTCTCCTTGCGGTATGCGTCTTCTGTTTGAAGCCTTTCCTGTGTTGCAAGACTTGTAAAACGCACGCGCTGGCTGCCGTCTGATGTTATCCTCACCACGCCTTTAGGCACACAAATTACGGGTTTTGGCATCGGTTGTCGATCTGCCAAACCCTCAAAACTGTTTGCCTTCATGCTCTGACCAATTTGACCGCTGCTCATTGCCCTCTTAGTCTACTGGAATGAAGCAAGGGAGAGGTACCTATTTTAAGGGTATGAATAGGAGTTGATTCTTGCGCTCAATACCTTCAGAAACCGCCGCGAGGGGTGGAGACGTTCCTTCACGCCTTTTAAGCGCGTCTGAATGTCGGGATAACGGATGATGAGTGTATAGAATCCGGTTCTGGCGCCTAATGTGTAGAGGATCCCGCGAAGTGGTGAAGAGCTTGAACCTTCTTCAAGAGACTCCTTTTTGCCAGATTCCTGTCATTATGGCACCTTATGGACTCGTTCCAGCAGTCAGACAAACACTTTGTGGGCAAGTAATGGATATTGTAGTTTGAATTTCGAAGGCTTTTGTCAATTACATGAGTTTTTGTACATCGTGCACATTCACGAGCAGATGTCAACAAGGCTACTTTCCGATGACAGAAGCAGACAGCTTCCGGCAAGGACACATGTCAGTCAGTTAACACCGGTTTGAAGATTAGGGGGCATTCAAATGCTCGATTGTATATGCAAAAGCTGCTGAGGTGAGGGAAGATACTTCTCCCAGCGCCATTTGGTGACTCCACGATGAGCAGCCCCTTCTGACGTTTGGGGTCATCTAAGAAAGCAGTTGGTTGAGTCTGCTTACCGCCAGATTGTGTCTTTAGAACAATGATGGTGATATGCAGGTAAATAATGGCTACTCTCGTAAATTAGCATCCAAAATAGCTTCATCCATTACCGGGCTACGTGTGTCATATTGGTGACTGGATCGTCGCCGCTAGTTTCTGACTACAGAAGCAACGTCTCCCGGCCGTCTCCTGCCAAGGCACATGTCAACAAATCGAATATTGTTCTACTTTTGGAGTTAGCATTTCTTCATGCCGGAATCTACTTCTCATTGTAGAAACATCCGCGAAAGGATTGGATCAGACGGAGACGCAGTGAGCTCTGTGTAGCAGACCGCTTATGGAACTATCACCATGGCAGCCTCGGTTCAGGCAGCTGGGTAATTGGGTCGGAATATATGTACGCCCCATAGATTCGTAACGCCACTGCAGCAAGCTAACTGTTTACAGGACAAAAGTCCACCCCCCGGTACTGAGGAGGACGCCACTGGATTTTCAGGATGCTGCGTCAAAAAACAGGGCGATGCATGGGAGCAGGAAAACATGCTAGACCTCAATCTTATTACGAGTTTTCTCACACAAGCCGTATTAATATCATTTGCTTCCCATATTTATGCTGATAAATATTGAAAATATTGACGGCGCTTTTTTTTTTTTTTTGTGGTTTTATTTGCCATTTAAATTGTGGCACTGCAGAATAGCAACAAGCTGATTGCACATGTTGCATATATCAACCTCACATCTCGTGCCGGTAGCCAAAAAAAAAAGGCAATCCCTTAGGCATATATTTACCGTGCTACAGTACTATCGCTGCTGCTTACATGTTCGCCAAGGCTTCCTCAAAAGCCGCCGGTTGCGAGCAGTGTTTCCAGCAAAACACCGTAATTCTGAATGAGGCTGGACATCCTCCATCTTGGCTGTCACTGTTGTTATGATTTGGTGCAAAATTAGCTCGAGGTCACACTCTCTGTAACAGCTAACAAGTGGCGGTTTTAGTCGGTGTTTCCAGGCCGTCACGCTAAAGAATAGGCCCGCGGGCCTGTAAATTAGCGCCAATGCCGCCCATTTTAGCTGCTACAGCGCAGGGCTAATTTAAAAGACAGAGAATATAACCTCAGGCTGGTTTGCGCACAACAAAGCCCTATTGGCCGGAGGCAATGAATGAATACCCTAGATTTGTATTTGGCAAACTTCAAATTACCTCATCGCAGTGCTGCAATATTGCTCATTGACCTAGCCACTGAAGGGGGATGGCCTAAGGATGTCTCGACCATTGCTTGTCTTGGAACAGGGGAGCAAAATCTTTGTTATCAGGCAATCATGGCCTGCCTAGCCAATATTTGATTTAATGGTCAAGGAGATGTGACGTGGTCATGTATCATGCGTAGACCGAGGCTTTCACTGTCATCCGCTCTAGGTTGCGATCGAGTATCGGAATAACTAATTGCTGTGGCCGACCGCCAACTGATGCGAGCCGTTAGATCGGAAGAGCGGACGGTGGAACTTTCGATCGCCGCACAGTCTCCAGACAAGGGCGGACAAGAGAGTCACGCTGGGGTGCCTGCCTCCACCGGTTGACGGAGGCTGCGGTGAGACAAGTCGATTGTGTATGGCCCGAAAATGAGCCGGGACTTCACAGGGGTATCAAGAGAGCACTGGGTGGCTAGAACAAACGCAACGTGAAGGATGTCAAATAGCAGAGCTGCCAACGAATTCGCTGCAGCTAGTACGCAGGCTAGTTTCCTGCCTGCGCAGATTAAGAGGCAGCCTGCTGTCTGTTAAGCGACCTAAAAAGAGCGAGATCTGGGGAACGCAAAGGTCGGGGGGGGGGGGCGCAAGGGTCTTTCGAGGAACTGAGGACGCCACCAAATCTGTGGCTTTTGGAGGGCGGCCTTTGCCCTGGCATAGCTTCTCCCCACTAACTGCTCCACCACCAGTGTCTTGTAATAGCTCATACGAGCCAGATTCAGATGAACGTTTAAGTGTAGAAAACTGACATAAGGATATTCTTCAAGCTGCATTGCGCAGTCTGTATGGACCTGAAAGAACAATCAGCCTGTCAACTTTTTGCTTCGCTCAAGTGTCCTTCTTCGACTCCTATGGCTTTTGAGCCATTACGAGGGCCTTGTCGAGCAAATGGCAGCAAGAGGCTGTACTGGTGCAGTTGGCCGACTAGAGTGGAGGCTACCTCCAGCCACAGATTCGGTGGCATCCTCGATTCTTCGAAATACCCTTGCCCCCCCGACCTTTTGGTTCCCCAGAGCTCGCTCTTTCTATGTCGCCCAGCAGCCCACGCAGGATTTTCGTGGCTGCCGAGCCTTGGCTGTAGCTAGATACACGTACGATTGGTGGTCAATGCTTTGTCCCACTATTTTGCCGTCTTTCTGGTCTCAACACTGACACTCCTATTCTTCGATGTCTCAGTGCCAGAAATAAGGTGGCATAAGGAGATCTGGTGGCTGCCAGCCTCCAAGGCACCCCCCGATTTGTGAAGGTTAATGATCTTCAACGTATGCGATCCAACTAGATGGCTGGCTAGTGGAGGCTGCAGGCACATCACAGTAAAGAAGCCCACCTTTGATCAAATCGTTCAATCATGCCTGGGCGCCGCTGGCCGTTCGAAGTTATTCCCGCGTAGCACATCAGCCTTGCGCACCCCCCCCCCCCCCCCCCAAAAAAAAACACACACCCCGGCCTGCTCTTGTCTGCTGGAAGATCTTCAGCCTCAACGGCGACCCACGCCACTTGATCAAAATTGGCATCCGCAAACCGGACCGAACGCGAACCACTGCCACTGAGGCCTGCTAGCTAGAAATACATTTCTGTGCGTTTTCAGATTGCAACGAGGGCCCGTGATTGGTTGGAGACGACGCTGTCGATTTGTCCAAGCCAAGGTCCTGGCGCTGTCGATTCAGGAGACCGTTGGGCTGAGACATGTCACGCCCTGCGCTGGGATGCCTGGCACGGTGACTCATCTGTTGCTGTGACTCACCTGCCGCTGTATGTACCCGCTGCAGTGGGTAGGCTGGGTCCCTGTGGCAGAATGGAAGGCTGTCTCTCAGAAACTTGGAAAGAGCTCCTTGGAACGAAAGAGTTGGGGGGACAAGGGTATTTCGAAGAATTGCGCTTACCACCACATCGGTGGTGCGGTCCAGACGGTGCTCCTGCCAACTTCAGCAGCAACTCTTCTACCGCCAGTAACCCAACCGCCTAATAATGGCTCCAGACGCCGAATGTGGCAGTCAAATTGACGACAGTATGCGTAAAATAATGTACATATTGACAGAAAATCAACATGTCAAGTTTCATTTTCAGCCGAGATCGCTGTAACGCCAAGTTTGGATCATAACCCAGGTCTGCCAGCAGCCGTTACCAGACACTGATGGTGGAGCAGCTGGTGTACGGAAGCTACGAAGGCTGCCGACACCCACAGATTTGGTGGTATCCTTGATTCTTCGAAATACCCTTGACCCCCCAACTTTCTGATCCCCAACAGCTCGCTCTTCTCATCCCCACCCGCTGTTTAAGACAGCGACCAGTCTCCAGCTGATGCTTCGATCGGGGCCCGCTCATGCAAGGCGCTGGCATTCTCCCCAGTAGCCACTACAGGGCCACCTCTGGCCTAAACGCGCTGTCGCCAGGTGCAAAGCACGCAAACATGCCTTGTTGTGACGAACGCCTATGCCGTCAGGCCACGGGGCAAAAGATCAGGGCATTGAAAGCAATTCTAGCAATCAATGTAGGCGTAATAGCGGTACGTATAGCTTTTCAGGCCACGGACAAGCCGTTTAATACACTTGCATGCACACCCTTCCAAGCGCTATGCATGGGAGGCCCCCTGCCTCAGGTGTGGCCAGCGAGTACCCCAACAGCGACAGCAATTACGTACTCCGCCAAAGAGGCGGGATAGGATAACGGATAGCATGGTTAGAACTGTCCTTCGCGCGTTGAGAAGGCGTAACCAACCGAGTCACCGGTACAGCGCCGACGTCTATGTCCTCGTTCGGTGGAAGAATAAACATTACGAGCAGACATGTAGATGAGATTGAAGACGTATCAATAGTAAACTTTAAATATACACATCAGGTCTCAACTTGACTATTATACATTGTGGTAGCGCAGACCAGCTGGCCCTCACAAACTCTCTTCTTGCAGCGACACAGTCTTGATGCAATTGGTACTGCAGTTCATGGCATCGCATAACTATCTTCCGCAAAGCAGCATCTCATACCTGCTCATCGACGGATTTTGTGAACCCTCGTCTGGCGCAGTCAGAACTCTGATGTAGGAGATATTGCGCCTCTTGGTCAGCAACACGGACAAACCCCTCAAAGGGCCGAATGTCGCAAAGCGCCCGAACCGCAACCCTCCAAATACAAGACGACTCCGTATCGCCGTCAATCAACTCCCACTGGAGAGCAACATTTGCATCCGACCCGGGAGCTACAACCTTGATCTGGTTCATTACTCCGGTAACCTGTGAATAATCTAGCCACAGCTTGTCTGTCGGCCCACGAATGCCATATGTATCGTCGAAGCCTTCCGAGTACCGAAAATATCCCGTGAAGGTGCCCAGGAAGTCACCCTTGTTTATGGTTATAATCGAGCTCACAGAGAGAAAACTCTCATCCTGAGCAAGTACAGTAACGTAAACCGACTTGTTTCGGCCCATGCCTGCTCCGGAACAAATGTCCACCATACTTCCCATTTGGTCGCTTGATGTTGTTGTCGGGGTTGAGGTGGAGTGAAAAGCAGCCTCTTCTTCAGTCGAGTACCATCGACCCCTGGAGTCATTCCACACTGTCTTTGGCATCATGTTAAGCCTCTCTGCCACGTGATTCTTCTTTAGCCATAGCTGGCCCGTAGGGATTCCTGTCGCCTCCTCCATCGCCCGGGTTTCTAAGTCTGCAATGTACGGTCCATACACCCTTTCCCATGACAAGACCCTTTCGACAAGCGAGATGGTGTCATGTTTGGGGTTTTGCTCACACAAATTATCGAATTCTCGAGTGCGGTAGAGAATGACTTTGTTAACGCCAGCCCGGCGCATATCAGATAGACGTTTCCAAACCCGCCGACGCACGCGTTGATTCTCTGGGCTCACCCCCATGCCAGCTTGGTCCATGAAGATTTTGCTCGCATGTTTTTCCACCAGAGTGAACTCGTCACTGGGTCCTCCATGGTTCTTCAAAGCCGATGAATCAACGTACTGTGCCTTCTTTACTATAATGTCCCAGTAGAAGGTTTCGTTGTATCGAACCTGTATGTCCTGACTTGCCGCTAGTGCCCTGCTTTTCCGTACTGCGCGCACAGCCTCGTCGTACTCCAGACCAGCCATACTGCTGGCATAACCTTGAATGTCTTCCATTATGGTCGTTACGGTTGTTTTTCCAGTTTTGTACTTCGCAAACTTGAAATTTACCTTAACACAATGTTGCAGCACTGTTTCCACAGCCCTGAACGCGGCAGCGGTGCCAAAAAACTCGGGCACGGACCAAATCACAGCATGCGCACCAAGAGGCTCCGCTGCAACTGGAAGTTGTGTGATTTTACTGAGGGCAGCCCCGCTGATGCCTGGGCTTTCCACTGGAGTAGGTTTTTCCATGTCTTGTGATTTCGGGGATGTCGCCTGGTCCAGCCTAACAATCTCGACAGTAGCAGCTGCTGCTCCAACCGTGTCTGCTCGCGACGAGTCATCTGCCAGCGCTGCAGTTGCGCCGGTTGGGTCATTCCCAATCCCGCAGGTGGCAGACGGCTTACCTTGTCCTGCTTTACGCCTGCTTTTGGGGGGGCGGCGATCCAAACCTGTGTAGTCGACCTGGCTTCGCTTTGCTGCTTTCGCAAGCATCCGAGAAGCCCATGCTGGAGGCTCCTTCACCCCGGCATTTTGCACTAAACTCAGAACTGAAAACTTAGTGTGGCTCCTGATATCAGTTTAACAGCAAACTCACTAAAGTCGCGAATGCCATTAACATGTTGCATGGGCAGTTCCAGACTGTCATTTTGTACCCGTAGCAGAGCCATCAGCTCGCGGATTTTCCGTTCTGTCAAGGCGTATATTGCTTCTTCCATGGCTGGTGGTGCAGTCTAAAAAGTAGCAGGACAGCGCTGGAGAATATATACAACTCTCCCGAGTCTTCCAGCACCATCCATGCCCGCGCTTCTGACTCAACATGAGACCCACCATTGGTTGCGTGCCGAAAGTTTCACTCCACTGAAGCACTGTGTGCTCGATTTTAGTTGAGGGGATGGGGTTTGTTGGCGTGTGGCGTGTGGAATTTACTTGCCCTACCCCAGACTTCTTTGCTTCACGAGGGTGCCTTCCACTTGCAGAAAAGGCGTAGAGCTCCTGGAAAGTACAGAGCAGATACTCCGGTAAACCCTATCGGACTGATCTTCCTTCCATTACTGGTTGCAAAAAGCAAAGCAACGTTCTCTGCACAGTAGTGTTCCTCAGGGTCCATGCTGGTACAATGTGAAGCGCCACCTATGTCATCGCTACCCTGCTGTTCCTGGACCATGGTATCTGGGCCTTCATTGCGGGGCTTCTTTCATGATTGGCGCGAGTGTCGGCCTTTTTTCTGCACCTGGTTTGACGAGCAAGCCATGCATCATCCTGACTTGATTTTCTCAGCATGCATATATTTTATTGCCTAGGCATTTGAGTAAACTGAAGAATGTCCTGCTTGTTCCAGCTCACCAATGCGGTGAAGGGAAGGAGGAGGTGCACGACAGCACCAAAGTTTTAGCGACAGCCCCCTCCTTTAGGTAGAGCAATCGCCAGCCTACACGGCTGTCCTCCTGGTACAGTGCCTTGCCCACAGCGTTCCTGTCTCCACTGTGAGATCCACCTTGACCCTGTTTCCTTTGTGCTGATGTGCCAACCATGGGAGGCACGGAATTGTCTTGCGTAACGAAGGAGCAACGTCAGTATTGCAGCAACTGCTTATCCAAACAATATTCCCATATTTTTGGTGCTTTTGTTGGAATCTACTATCCACGCTCGAGTACTGTTAGTAACTCCTTATACCGCTACTTTCTAGCTCGCTCTTTTCATAGCTGTAACGGGCAAGCCGCATCACAATAGCGTTCATCCTTACACACCATCTCCCATGCTACCTAGTGGTAAACTAGCCAACTTGCTACGCTTCGCCAGCATCGTTGGTTGGCTGGCCCGGCGATGCCTTCTGCCTTCCATATCTTTATTCTTATAACTCACAGTACTGACTTATGTGATACCGGTACAGCGTCCCTGTCTCAGTGCAGCCTCCTCCCGTGGTCAGTCAAGGCCAACAAGGATGCCTGGTTTTGTCGCCCAACTATGAGCGACGGCAGATCTTCCCAGTGCCTTGTGAGCACTTTCAGCCTGCAGGTATTCTATTAGATCATATCGGTTTAAACTTGCTACCTGATTATCCGAACTGCTCCCGAGTTCTCTTCCCATCTGCATCATCTCCAGATCTCAGCCACGCAGTAGGCGAGAGGGAAACCTCCTTGTAGAAGGAAGACATGAAGTGTAAGGGTATAGATCTTCCCGTGAACTGTCTGGAAGAAGTTTCGACGTGTTCTGCGCCTCGCGCTGCTAATACAGGCAATTGTCAACTGGCACGGCTGAAGTGGGTCTCCCAGTGGATACTGGAACGCTCACGGGCGACCAACAAAAACGCAAAGCAGCGTGTCTCGTCTGACTTACGCGATCAGACCGAGGTGGATTACTTTAGTAGCAGCAGAGCCGAGAGTGGAAGCATGCTTTTGGGCAAATCGCCTATAGTTCTACCTAAATATAAAGACCGACGTTTCTGCGGTAGGAGCAAGGGTTGGTAAGACTCTGCTCTCTAAAGGCAGTATGGATTCAAGAGCAAGACTTCGTTCCGCAGAAGTGCGTGCATAGATTCTCGCTGCCCAACGGCTGCTGGTGCCTTGTCACCACGCCTGATTTTCGCTACTGGGAGTGATTCGCCTATTATACAAGCAAAGAAAGATTGTGTTCGCGGCCAAACACATTACCGGCCTACGATTATACATATACACCGAAAGCCAGCCTAATAGGATACTCTAATTCAGCACATTTACATTCAAACTTCCCCCGAAAGATGAATGCATTGTAAGACATCATCCACCTGATTCGCGCCTAACAGTGGCAAGCGTTGCGGCGTCCGGGCCGTTTTCGTTTCTTGTGGGCCAGCAGCGGCGCAAATTCAAGATTCATTCAGCCATCGTCGCTAGTCAATCTGAATATTTCGAGTAACTGATACATGGACAATTTCTAGGGGGACCTATACAAGAGGTGACTCGGACTCACGTGGATGAAAGCACATTTCTGTGCTTTTGACAGTATGCCTATACTGGGAATTACAATCTTTGGCTCCCAAGTTGTTGACAGGCTGTAACAGTCTGCTGTGCCGCAGCCCAGAGAGCGGGCTACCGCAGCTACAGCGGACACTGGAACATGTAGTAGCGCGCACACTGACGCAAGTTAGATGCTGGCACTCTCAGCCTGAATCCGCATGATTAACTCAATACATCGGCTATTGGGTTGGTTTAATATCAGTGGAAACCCGCCTACTAATTTTCCTTTCGCCCTCAGTTGGTGAAGGTTGAGAAATACTTGCACGATGGTCAAAAGAACCCATTTGCGCTGCGGGACTTACAAAACCCCTTGCATCTGCCACTCTTACAAACACCGGCATGGCTTTTAAAGGACCAGACCACAATGTGCCTGTCGTCCACAGTAGGCAGAGGTCGAGATGCTCTCCATTGCGCCAGAAGGACTATCTTTAGGTCTCCAGTGTCGGCACTGCGGGACACGAATTCTTACATCGCTTCGTGATGCGTAGCACCAGCGCTCTACACTCTGGTGCTGCTTAGGAATTCTTTTTTTTTTACGGAGTATTGAGTAAAGTAGTGCCCCGGCTAGTAGAGCCTTGTTACAATGCAGGTCTTGGTAGCCACAAATACGTTTCTGTGATCATGCCTCTCTTTCTGGGAGTCGGTAGCCGATCGCTGATCGATCTTCCTGCGTATCGTGCAGGCTGCCCTTTGCGGTGATATTCTAGACTTAAGATCACATGGAGGGCCCATGAGGACGGCGCTGTCGATTCAAGCCATGGTCCATGCGCTGTCGATTTAGGCGACTGGTGGGCTGAGACATGTCAGGCCCTGCGCCGACTCGGGATGCCACACTGTGTCTGGCACGGTGACTTAGCTGCTGTATATGTCCCGCCTCACTGCAGCCTGAAAAGAGATCCTGGGAACGAAAGAGTTGGGGGGACAAAGGTATTTCGAAGAATTGTGCTCACCACCAAGTCAGTGGTGATGTCCAGACCCTGCTCCTGCCAACTTCAGCTGTAACTAATAATGGCTCCAGAAGCCCAATGTGGTAGTCAAATTGACGCCAGTGTGCGTGTAGTAATGACAGAAAATCGACATGTGTTTTATTTTCGGCCGAGATCGCCGTAAGGCCATGTCTGGATCATAGATGAGCCTGCCAGTACGAGGGTGTGAATGAACTTCTTACGGACTGCATGAGGCGTTACTCGACACTGATGGTGGAGCAACTAGTGGGCAGAAGATATGCTAGGGTAGAGGCCGCCTCCAACCTCCAGATTTGGTGGTATCCTCGATTTTTCGAAAAACCCTTGGGCCCCCAACTCTTGCGTTCCCAACAGCTTGCTCTTTTCGGTCTGTCTAGCAAGCAGCGTAAATACAAACTTCTATGCTGTCACCAGGAAACTAGCCCACCAACTCCAGCAGATATGCCAACAGCTATGCTTTATTTGTCAGCTCTCAATTTTTTCTTTTACTGGTTTTACTGGACCCTGTTATGTCAGCGCCATGTCACATGCGTCTCATTCTCTTTGGTCTTGTAGTTCATCATGCCAAACACCGCGTGGCATCGCGAGTCGGCGCATGATCCACCTGTCCCATATCTCTTGGTTGAGGCGTGGGCTCAGTTAGAGTGACTCGACCCACCACCATCTGATATAAACGGTTCGATCGGGAGACCGTTTCATGCACGACACTGGCAGATTTGTCCCTGTGTACTTCCGTTGTAGTGACCGACATGCAGGCACCAGGCCGTTCTGTACCCAGTAAGGTAGGTCTCACCGACTCCTAGTCTCCTGTCCCTACCAAAGCACCGGCCACGGCCTGCCAGTGCAAGTCACTGCAAGTGACGAAAATGCGCTCATGCGTACCGATGTAGACCGGCATCTAGCCTTGGAATGGATATTTTGAGCTCAGGTACAATAAAGTAAATAGCAATAAGTCGATTTTCTACTTCTATCCATTGCCCGGTGCTATTGGATCTCGTTGTAGCTGCGCACTTGCCACAAGGGTATTTTTAGTCCTAGCCAAACTGGTACCTGACCATGAGCCTCTGAATCTGGCGCTGACAGGGGCTTACGCCACAGAAGGTACCCGCGCCGAAGTATCGTCCTGTTGTGGCCAGCATCAGGCTACAGCAATTTTGGTTGGGGATGTTTTTGCCTAACTGAATTCTTCGATAAACCCTTGTCCCCCCAGCCCGAAAAAGCCTCTGTCCCCAGGAGTTTCCCTTTCCTGGGTACTTGTACTTGATGTACCTTACAGCACCACCGCTCTGGGCTCGTGCATTAGGAGCCTCTAACCTATCTCTCCCACCTTGCTGTCAGCATCACATGGACGTAGCCTGAGAAGGATATTCGGTAGCGATTAATGAGCTTTGAAGCGTAAAGGGGCTGATGCAGTTATTGACTGCTCTGCAGTAACTTGTGCATTAGAGAGCGGTAGCTTCTGAAAGCAATGGCCATGAAAGGCTGATGTCTCAGAGGTTCAAGCTCGCAGTGACGTTTTAAAGCACCATGCTACCGCCTACTTCTGCAGGTTCACTGCAGCACGGATAATGAGCCAAGCCTCTGCCGGTCCATCTTTGGGGAAACACCAACGCCCCACATCCTGCGCCGGAAATATTAAGACACAATGGCATCTTGGGACTTGTTCGGCCTTGACAAAGCTCCTGGCAGGTGCACCAGTCGCCGCGACAGCGACCGCGACCACAGCGCTGATATTCCTCTTGCCCAGTTCTTGGTTGGGAACCGCTTCGGCAAGACCAGCACGGCGCATCGCCTGAAGGCCACTCGGCGGACCCTCAAGTGGTGGGACGACTTGGCTGTGTGCTCTGCTACGTAGCAACGGGCACCCCGCAGCTGGACCACGAGCTCCTCCAGTGTCACCGCCAGGTGGAGCGCACCGAAATCCTCAATTCGCGCAAGTGGCTCGCGCAGTTGGACATCCCAAGGCAGAGGGTTTCGCCTCGAGACCCCGCCGGCTTTTGCGGCCTCTGCTGGCTGGTTGACGAGTCCTGCGCGTCTATCCTTAGCACGTTCTCATACTTGACATAGCAGTCTGTGGGCGATGGCTTACTAATGAATCAACGTCGACATTGCTTCCAAATTGGGTCGCTTCCTCCCTATTGCTTCAGCAGTTGCGGGGTAGCTTCTGCGGACACCAAAGGCATTCCCATCACTCCACGATGGATTTACTTGCTTTCCCTACAGAAATTAGGCTCAAGATCTATTCTGAATTACTTGTTTCTTGAAGATTCATGGGCGGGTCACAAATTAACGGGCTCCCTCACCACGATCCAAGGCTAGCACCGGAATTTCAACTTTCAACATGAAAACGTGCTGGTGTAAATGGCACGGCCATCTGTGGCGTGTCTTGGGGTGCTGGGTGGTGTAACTTGTAGGCGACGCATGGGCAACCGGAGTCGGAGGATGGGAAGAGAAAAGCCCGCGTGTTGACTGAGAGGCAAGCGCTAGAGCAGACAGGGCCATTTGTACTTCCCATTGTGACGTCACACGGCGATAGCAGAAAGCAATGAGTGTTATGCTGTGGTTTCAGACGAAAGTGTCTTTGGTGGTAGTTGCGCTCTGCTATTCTGCGGTAAAGCAATGCTGATTCAAGCTGTGAGGTAGTTTGTGTATGAATGAGGGTGGCTGACAGGGTAAATAAATGCAAACAAATATCTGTTCGTGTAAGCGGTGTCTTGGGCTTCTCTGCAGTGAAGTCGCAGCACATACTTCTGAAACATAAAACGATGCATATGAGTCTTGCGCAGGCTCCTTGGGCCTGCTTCTGCTAGTGCAATAGCTGACATGTCTGCCCAGTTCGAGGCACTTTGGTTCGCCGACACGCTCCGATCCCGTCACGCTCCGGAACGTCATGTAAGCGCCGGACGATTTCTCTAGGTCAGTGGCTTGCGCATGACTGTTTCTGCAGGCTTGAAACAGCAAAATAAGAGCCATGAACCTAAATACAGACACAAATAGCTGTAAATCATGAAGTGGGCCACGAAACATGGCCAACGACTCTATTTGTGGCATATTTTCCCGACAAGATACCTCATTTACACTGACTTCAGCGCTGACTCCAGCCTATGCAGAGTTGTTTCGGCCCGCAATCCGCGCTTAATTTCATTGGCTGGCGAATCTTCATTCGGGGTTATGTCTGCATATTGTCTCTGTGTTTCCCTTTCGGTTCTCGTTTACTTACTACAAAAAAATTGGGACTGGTTAAACTTGTATATCAAGAGTATCCAGCGCGAGCTACGGGCTCGGTGCAGAACATTCGTATAATTTGATTATTCTATTGATTTGCATTCCATGGTCAACCGCTGCTCTGCGTTTTTATTGGTTGCCCACGAGCGTTCCAGTATCCACTGGGAGACCCATCAGTACCTGCTAGTGCAGCAGAGTGCCACACGCACGTAGAAACCTCACCTAGCAGTTGTCGCCCGGGCAGGATAGCGGAGTATTGAACACACCGGCCTCGTCTGCTCCTTCATTGTTTGCTTTGTTCAATCGATAATACTGTAGCGCCAATTTGATTTCCAAAGTTACAGATATCTGGCCGCACGTCGATGAAATCCTGCTGCCATGACAACGAACGATGATGCTCTGCAAGGATAGTTATTTACAGATCCGTAGGTGGCAATAAATTTAAAATTTTAACGTATGAATCGCAGCAACTTGCAGCTCTAGAAAATATGCCAGCAGCTGCGCCCTGCATGCCAGCTCGCAGCTGGCCTTTTCACTAGCCCAGCTGCATCTGTGATGGCCCGTTATGTCCCAGATGTCTAATTCCCCTTTGCTCCTGTAATTCACCAAGCCAGAAGCCCTGTGCCATCCGAAATCGGCGCATGGTGCAACATGTGTCGTGTCTCAACGCAGCCTGTTGGCGCCAGGCTCCAAACCGTGGCTCTGTTCAATGGCCCACCACAAACCGATGTAAACGGCTCGATCGGAAGATCGTTCAGGCACAACAGTGGCGGATTTGTCCCTGTGTAATTCCGTTGTAGCGATCAACATGCTAACGGCCTCATGCCTTACTGTACCCGGCAGGGCCCACAGATCACCTGGATTGGTCCTGTGGTTGCATGGTTCCGCACCAGAGTGTGCCCCGCATCCTCTGCACGCCGCGGCCTGCCGGGCGAGCACTGCGAGTGGTGAAGATGCGCTCATGCGAGCCGATGTAGATCGGTAGCTAGCCTGGAATGGATGTTGTAAGCAAAAACAATTGAATAAACGGTAATATGTCGATTTTCTATGTACTTCTATTCATTGCTCGGTCTTATTGGATCTCGTAGCTGTGCACTTGCCTGAAGTGCGCGCCCGGGCGCCTCTGTAACGTAGTTATTGGCCGCCCGACCGTAGTGCAGCGTTACGTAAGCTTTATTTGCACCGTCGGCGGTGCACCTATTGGGCCCCAACACAGCCCCCTCCCCCGCATCAAGTGCGCAACTGCTCACGATTATTGCCTAAAAGCAACTGGCCAGCGCACAACACGCTTATCACGATGGATGGCCTAAGTGTTGCAGCAAGCATCATCGCGGTTTTTGACGTGTCGGTCAAGATAATCACTTTATGTTCCCAGTACTCTAAAGCAGTCGCTAATGCTGGAGCCGACATAGCGCGCCTCGCAGCGCTGGTAAAGGGCCTTCAGACGACGCTGGACCACGCCAAAGCACTGATCGAAGCTCCGCAAGGCGCAGCGCTATCTACTTCGCAAGATTTACAAGAGCAGCTCGTGAGGATATGTAACGAGGACTGCGGCCACCTTTGCGCAGCCCCGCCGCCCCCGCCGTGCTGGCCCTGTGCACCAGCTCGCTGTGACGGGACGACGCTGCTCCAGTCAAGCTGCACCCGCGTCTTGACCAGCCATATGGGGTTCGTTGCCGTGGCTGTGGCGATGCCGGCGGCGAGGCGGCTTGCGCGTGCACCAGAATGTCGTTTTCAGTGCGGCCGAGAAACTGCGCTCTCAGGCGTTTGCAGTTGCCGTGGGCGTAGAACTTGATGGCCTAGGCAGGCACCACGCCGACGAGGCTAGGGAGCAGCCCACCAAACAAGCTGCGCCAGCCCTCTGTCCGGTTTATCGCCGCAATTGTCTCGAAGGTCTCGAAGATATGCCGCCGCGGGCTGCTGGCGAGACGCTGGTGTGATCGCGGCTGTTCGAAGCGTAAGTGCGTGCGTTTCGGCTCGCCTGTATATGAAGCAGTGTACTTCCCCACGGCAGGCGACAGCTTGATGCGCATCAGCATTGGACGGGGTTTACTGAAGTTCGGATTACTGTCACAAGAGAGCCAACAAATTTCTGCCTATAACGCCAGTGTAAAACCAGTTCAGAAGAATTCACTGTATATTGTCTAAACGCTGGCGGCTAGCTCTGGTAGAACGCGTAAGTTGCGTGGAAACCTTCAGACTTTGAACCTCTTCCTTGTTCTCTTTACCATCAACTCGTCCGATGGTCCATAATGCGAGCTAAGACCGTTTTAGTGCAGACCACTTGACACGTGAAGCCGATGCTCAAGGCAGGACCATTCAGCAGTCTACTTATCTGCATGCAACAATACTGTTAGATGCTGGCCAGAGAATGCAGAGAAGAGCGGCATGACGTACGTGCAGAGCAGTATCGAGAGCCACTCTCGGCCCAAGAGGTACAGCCGTCCTTGACACACCTGATTGCAGGAGAGGGCATATTGAAAATGAGGTATCCGAAATCAGGAAGGACGTAATTCTAGCAGTTTGGGTTGCAGGTGTTTAAATTTGCTTTTAATCAAGCGTGAGTATGATGGGGTAGTTGCAGCCAAAAGCAGCGAACAGCTCACCACTATATACTCTATTTCTTCCAACATTATCAGAAAGTCGAAAAAAAGTCACGCTGTGGTCATCAAACCCCGTGTTAGCCTCAGCGTTAAGAAACGCATGTTCATTGGGCAGGATGGCACAGGATTGCATGGAGCGTCGCAGCGCTCACACTCCGAGGCCAATCACAACGCCAAGGAAGTGGCAGAAAGCCCCATACTCTCTACCTGCCCCCTGTCAAAAATAGGCAGCAGCCGCTAACCAAAAAGTCGAAAAACGGTGGACATTAATTCTTGTTACCAGTAAACAGACGAGTACACGATCCACAGTGGAGAGCGGGGTTGATTGACAGACATTCACCGATGGTAACGGAGCAGAGGCGGCTACCGTCTTGCCAAACTGCTCTTCCCCTATGCTCTCTGCTCCTATCCTCTGTGACGGTATAAAACCGAGCATCGCGCTGTGTGATCCTGTCACTGCAGACTCACAAAGGCTCTTATCGAGTCACGTAACCAGTCCTCCCGCCTCGAAATTGCACCGCTGCGCGCTTCGACACCTTCAACCATGCCCATGTGGGAGTGCGATTTTGAAAGCTGTCACAGGCCAGCAGTTCGCGCACTTGGTGATTGCGTCCTGTGCGATCGCCATCTATGCTCTCAACACCTACAGCAAAAGTTTCACAGGTGCCCTCGCTGGGTGGTATGTTTCTGCTGTCCATGACATGGCCGCGACTAACCAGTCAATTTCTAGGATGCGGATGCCTATGATCCTGCTGCCCGACAGGCGGAAGAGCGCGAACTAGCCCAATTGATCAAGAAGATTGATACTTCAGCTCTTGAAGCACGAGCTACGTGTCTACGGCAGGGCATGCCATGCGCCATAGAGCCATTACGCTATGACAGAACGATACGAAGCGCTGTCATGGGAGGCATGAACTACCATGTTGAAATCCGATTTGAAGACGGAGTCGTATGGCTAGCACGTATTCGAAGGTTCAATGCTACGTCACCTCCCCCGGCAGTGCGAGACTACATTATTGAGAGCGAGGTGGCCACGCTCTCATTCCTCGAAAAAACTGCAGTCCCCGCCCCGAAGTTATACGATTACGCTCTAGAGCAGCCTGGAAATCCTATTGGTGTTGGCTTCATTCTCATGGAAAAGTTACCCGGTAAATCGCTCAGATGGTCTCTCGCCAATGAGCGGCAAAGGCGGAGGGTTATCGATCAGATCTCTGACATCCTCATTGAACTTCGCAAATACCCTTTCCACGAGCTTGGCTCTCTGGTTCAGCCCGGCCAATTACGAGTAGGCCCGTTTGCCCAGGAGTCGCTAACTGACTTGCTACAATCTGGCATGTGTACTATCGGGCCTTTCCGTTCTATAGAGGATTACCACATATCCTCGCTCAGATTGTTGATCAATAGGATTATACAAGAGGAGGCCTATACTGAGCAGGCAGTTGATGCCTACCTTATTCACCGGTTTTTGCTTGATTTGGTCCCGCTAGTGGCCCCCCCCGCGTCGAAGAATGGCGATTTCTATTTGAAACATGCGGACGACAAAGGAGACCATATTCTGGTTGACGAAAAATTCAATATCACAGGGATTGTTGATTGGGAGTGGGCTTACACTGCGCCACCATCGCATGCTTTCAATTCGCCCGTTGCGTTGTTGCCGGTTGCAGATTTCTATGACGGTAAAAATTGCTTAGGCGAAGACGAGGTTTTTCTAGCCAGCTTGTTTAAAGAAAAGGGCCAGGGAGAAATGGCGCAAATTGTCCAAAATGGCCGATTACAGCACAGGTTTGCGTTCTGCTGCGGTTATGATCTCGTGGATTGGGATGGTTTTGTTGGGCTGTTTAGCGGTCTTCGCGAGGCCGTAGGAGTGGACAGTGGGATGGAATGGAGCGAGTGGAAAGCAGTGGCATTGGACCGCTACAAGGATGAGCCTGACCTCCAGCTACTGTTATCTAGAGAGTAATCTCTTCTGGCATGTTGAGCTTGCTCGGTTGGCTGGGAAGTCACGCGGTGTTAAGAGAGAGGTTTAGTATTTAGTGTTCCTTCTGGAGGGTTGCTGGGCACACTCGCGCGAAGTACAGCAAAACATAATACAAGTAGATATTAGAAAAAGAGCCGCTGCTAAGTAATACAGCTACGTCTGCGTTAAGCCCCTGCTATGACTTGCGCGTACGCAAAGTTGCGCACGAGGCGGTTGGCGGAAGATCGCAGCCTCCGCCATGGTGAGCTAACCAGTTAGGTGACCTTCGCATATTTGCGTGTCAAGAACGGCTCTTCGACCGCCGAAAACGTCTCGATAATATTGACATATAACTAGCACTCTGACTCGCTAGATTTAGTTTCGCACTTTATTATGCGCTGTTGCCTTGCATTTCATAATATAGCTTCTCCGTCCAATCAAATATGTTATCGTACTTAAAGTCACAGGCCGAGAACACGTTGCGGAAGAGTCGGCGAAGGTAGGCGTAATTAGGTCTGTCCTTGAATCCTAGTGACCGAGTGTAGCTAATATATATTGAAAACTCCCTGGGAAGGCCCTCACAAAGCTCTATCACCGGCATACCCAGCTTCTTCTATTTGATCAACTCATTCTTTTCCTCCTCGGTCGAGGCTTTCAGCCCTTGTTAAGGCAACGAGCCACGCGCAAAGTACAGCAACACGTATCCTAACGACTCTAGGTCATCACCCTAAGACTATTCTACTGCACATTTAGCGACAAGCGAGAATAAGACTATTAGAAACACACCTTATCCATTATAATTATTCAGGCTCGTATATCTCCAAGTACCACCAAATAACCGGCCCTACAAGGTCTAAAAACACTCAATATTATAAAATTCCTTAACCAAACCGAAATTAATTATATATAATATATTTCCTTTAATCCTAATCCCTAAAAGAAAATTCTCTAATTTAATATTATAATATAGAAAACCTTTATTATAAATATATTAAATTCGAATAATAGCCTAATCGGCGATAAGGAGAACTATCTTAATCGAGAATCGCCGGTCATAATAATTAAATAGGTCTTTAAGGGATAACCCAAGAATTTTATAAACCAGAGTATAATAATCATATTCTTAACCAAACCATTAGACTCACGGTATACCGACGCCCTTAAAAAGCATATTATACATATCTGCCTTAACCTTAATAATCTTAAGATCGTTATTAATATATATAAGCTTAATGGTAACCTCATTCCCCAACTTTATATTAATTCCTGGCCATATCAATAACTATATAAAGACGAAAGTACACACATACCAACATAGACGAGACCAAACCCCCCTTCACCAATTTTCTAGTCGATACGGTATCGTTCGCCAATAAGAATATCCTAACAAAAGCCGACAGTCAGTCAACGCGGCTAGTTTCATAGCAGACAAACGTATCGTACCTTCATTTTTGGCGTCGACCGCCATATTAACGTTTGCAAATGGGATATGAGGTAGAAAGAAAGAATCGCGGTGGTCGGCGGCCAGACCTATTAGTTCTACTAGTGGGGACAGGACGCCCAGGCAGAGAGCTGGCTCTACACCCCACAATCACACCAGCCCAACCAGATCACCCCCTTCCACCATGAATTACATATTTCGGCGGCCTACACTCGCCATCCAACCATTCTTGACCAAACAATGTCCACTCTAATACAGCACACTCTAGACCTGACCGCACTACCTATAATACGCGCAAAGCATTACTAATTAAGAGTCATTCGTCCCCCGACCCACACCGGATGAAGGGCGTTCCTGCTCGGCCAATTATTTTTCACCTCTAAGCGCCAGCCATTCCTACGCCTTCCTACAGAGGCTGGCCGTGTTCACGCCAACTCATCATCGCCAAATAGCTTCCCCTTTTTCCATCTCTAAGCAACAATCTATGTCCAACGTACAGAACCACAAACAACAGAATACATACAATACTATATACGATAGTCCTCCTATTAAGAGGGTCAAATCGATCTCTACAGCACGCGTAACCTCAAACTTTCCAACCAAATTCTAGGATAACCTGTCAAAGGTTTGGCTTATGCCTTATGTGCTACGTGAAAAAGATAGGCGAAACGACGCTCAGTCTCCTACTATAGCTTCTGCAATTATAAGGGCAATACCAACAAATCTCGCTCGGTTTACAAGACGCGGTGGACCAGATCTTCGCCATCTCAGAGGGGTCTGTCCGGGATCAGCCAACCTATAGATGGTCGACTAATATCTTACTAATATCCTAAACCGAAGCACGCCGCACGAATAAGCCCCAATCGCTCCCCCAACCCCTCGAACCGTCGGACTCCGTCCACAAAGGCGACTAGCGTCTCATCGAGAGCCAAACGATCCTCTGCCTACGACAAAGATTTCGAGCAAAATTTAACTGACCACGGTATCTACCTCGAAGGGTTTGAACACACCAATGGGCGCTCGATACCTAAACCCAACAACTTGAACGATATTATTAAGGGCTTGGCCTATCCCCAAGTATCACTTTCGCCGTCTTAGTTCTCTACTTCAGCTTTTAAAAACTTCAAGCTAGCCAACAGCCGTGTGATTTCTAAAAGTAAGGTCATAGCCGAGATACTACCAACGATATATGGCAAGAGCGAGATCTTAAACGAGGGGAACCTTCCCTTCACCAACCTCGAATCAATAACCAATAAAACTATAATTGACGCAGTGCCTGACTAATATGATAAATCGCACACAAAAGAGATCCGTAAGACAATATGGCAAGATTTAAATAAGATAATTATACCCACGAGCCATACACACGCCCCGGTGGTGCCTAACTTCTTTATCAAGGCTAAGGCATTACGGGGCGGTGCTAATATAGTAAAGCGATAGGTATATTTAAATGGGGCGGTCGGGGCTCATGTTATACACAGCTTATAGAACTATAATGAAGTCACGCCCGTCTATGATAACAATGCTTACACATTTAATTTAACCTACCATGCTGGAATAGGCACACTTCAGTTATATGCCCACCACGTCACTAGTCCGACGGCAACGGAAGAAAGGCCTGAGTATTACATGACCCAACTGAAAGCTTATACTCTGACCTCGGATAGAGAGGCTTTTATATACGGGGCAATTGCCTTCAGAAATACTAGAGATTTGGCTTAATGATAACACGAGTCGTTCATTCTCAATGCAAACGCTAGGGCGTCGTTGACAGAGCTAGCCGATGGCAAAGTAAATGCTGGAAAGACACTCGCGGACAAAGTACTAGATCTATCCGTGATTTTTTCAGATGCTACAGCTTGGCAAGAACCACACGATCATCTTCAACAACAAATTAGCAATAATTATGTCGAAAACAGCGACGATAATGGCGAGGCACCTACTACGCCACAGCGCCACTACCGCGATGAATTGCTAGAGCTAGGCCAAGATTCCCCATCGCCAGGATCCGACACCCTCTCAATGAGCTTCAACTCGAACGCTACTTCAAAATTCAGCACAGATACCGCACGCCCAAAACGTTCGCGACAATCATTTAGCTCCCCTACACAAGGAAGTCACTCGTCTAAGAGCCGGTCGCGATCAACCACAACACGCCCACCTGTTGTGTCGCCCGCCGCTGCTATAGAGCCGGAGCTCCGTGAGCTGGTCGAGGTGCGAAAAGTAGCGAAGGGGGAAGGGCAAGAGTTGTGAATGAGACGCGATGCTTTTATTGGAGAAGTTCGAAGTAGGGACGAAATTTTCTGGGCAGAGCACTTATCAAGAGAAGAATTCAGGGCAGCACGGAGGACGTGAAAACCCCTGCCCATACATATATTTACCTTCCCGGTAAGGGAGAATTGAAGCCGCAGCGCACACGTGTGCACTGAAACTTCGCTGACCCGAAAGAGATTAGCGCGAGATAGCGGAGCATCGTTGCGGCCTGAAAGTAGGACGCTAACCTGCAATCTTCAGGCCGCTACCGAATGCCAGATTTACACATTAAAGAAAGGCAACTACATAAATAGCTCTGGCAGTGCAATAATATGTATAGTGTCTCTACTGAGAAATAACTCCATTTACCAGGATGGGCTTGCGTGGCATGGTATCGCTGTGCGGGTCACTCTCAGGCAAAAGAAAGTAGGCGTGATGATGAGCCATTATGGCGTGTCTTGTTCTCTTAAAAAATAAATATCGCCATTTCTAGGTCCCCCTCATCAAATTCAACATTCAGTGGTAGAGTTTCCGTTCTAACTTAACATCCAGTCCGTGACCCTTTAACCACTGACCTATTAAACAAGTCAGTTTCGATGTTTCTTCTTGAGTAAAGAATAGTGGCATGATGCAATTAGATTTACTTACCTTGTGCTTTTGTCCTACGCCTTTGGGTCTGCTCCGCATGTTGGGCAGACGATTCCTTTGAGGCCTTTACCGTTGCAAGTCTCGCAGGTGGCCATTGCTTGTCTTGGAAGAGGGGAGAGAAGTCTCTGTTTCCAGGCAACCTTGGCCCGCCTAGCAAATATTTGTATCTTACAGTCGGAAAGACATGACGTGGGTGCGTGGACCGAGGCTTTGACAGTCATCCGCAATTTTACGTCATGCTGCGCTCTAGTATCGGAATAACTAATTGCCGAGCGCCAAACTATATTTGTCCAAGTCGCGACACCGGGCAAAGTTCCTCCACTTTAGCCAACCACTTCTAGACATGCCAGACGAATCCTATTGCTGTGCTTGCCGTGCCTCCTTCCCAACGGAAGAAGCATTGAAGCTTCATATCGATGATTACAAGGTCAGGGTTTCCGAACCAACAGTTCCAGTCACTGACTCTACCCAGCTTCAAATTGACTATCACTCCAGTCGGCTCTCAGAGTGCGCATTGCACTCAAGAGCAACTGATTGCGACGGAACTGAGAGCGATGATGCTGGCGATGCCGATGACCTCGACAAGTCTATTAAATACTGCCCTCACGAAAGCTGCTCGCCTTCCAGGACTTTTCGTAAGGGCCAGGGACTCCGCCGACATTTTGCAACTCGTAAATTACCCTTCCTTCCCTTCCTTTTACTCTCTGCTTCTTCTAACAACCGTAGATGTCGAGTGCTGCGAAGTATGTGTGTTTTGTCACAAGCTATATAAGATCGCGAGCGAGTTTATACGCCATGTCAAATATTATCATCTCGGCGAAAATGGTGCGAAGACTACATACATGCAACAGATATCCCGAGAAATCAACGAGGAGGTGGTCCGTCAACTGCATCGTGCAAAACGAGCATACGTGAAGAAGCGGAGGTTGGACGGGACGGATGCCACGGCAGAGATGCCACAAGCTCGAAGACCCAGGTTGGAGAGAGCACCGACTGCCCACTCTAGCCAAGGTGCTTTGGTACCTGCTGTTAGCGCCGCAGCTGCCCCTAATACCTCTTTCGAGAATCTTGGAGCTATGCAACTTCGCAATGGGACAACTTCCAGCGAGGAAATCGATGCATCAGCGTGTGCGTCGATGCACGTAAATGGCATTACGCTGGGATTTTACCCCCATACCCAGAACGAGCCACCAGAAGTCGGAAGATATGACCCAGACATTACACGAATTACAAATTGGCCGGTAAATTGGGACCAAGCATTGAACCAGGTTTTAGGCATTTCGGTTCCATCGGGTGAAGAGCTATGAGTGAGTAACGGCGTCGGGGTTTTGTATTTCAAAATTGATCCCAATCGACGACTGTATACTCTCGATTTTCTCCTTCAATTCCTCTTCTATTTCCAGCACAGGCCACCCGGCCAGTGCATCGTTCGCTACCACTGCGTGCTTGATCACATTTCCGGTTTCGATCTCGCGATAAAGTCGAGCGTCCATAACAACTCTGCGAGCTTCCTGTTAGAACTGTAGAAGTGGCATTTGGTACTGACTTACAGAGCTCCGTCGGGGTAGTCTTTCTCCACCGGTATGCAACCTGCTTTGTCTAGGGCAGCTCGCGTTGTCTCAGGCAAGCCCCGGTTTCGTACGTTCTTCAGTACCGGTAGGTCGTGCAGTTGTGAGCCTGAATAGTAAATCACTCGGGATCCCTTCTCTAAGGCAAGAACTAGTAGAACGCGCAGGCCAGCGTCTCTACCGCCTGTCCTCCAACCTTCAAGATGCCCTGGTCTTGCGTTGTATTTCAGCCAATGCCCAAGCTTGCAAGGTCCCAGTAGGGATCTTGCAATAAATTCGATAGACTGGACACTATTAGACCGCGGCCATGGAGGCATCTCGATTCATTCTTACTTGGTTGTGAAGGATCATCTTGAGGAAGTCAAGCCCAGCTGGGGAAAGTAAACTCCGTTCCTGCAACTGTCCGACAAGGTGGCCTATTTGCGGATCTTTCAGATCGAGAAATCCCCTGTCAAGAAGCTCCGCAACAAGTGACATTGCGTTTGATTCCATATGAAGGTACACAGAACGCGCCTAACCGATCAAGCCTTCGAAGACTCCTGCCATCCCAGAAAAAAGTACTTTCATGTGCTGTTGGCGCCAGTTACACGAATTGTCCCGTGCAACGCCGCAAGCAAGGATTATTTAGACTACCTACTACCCCTCACGAGAAGGAACAGTACTTGGATGGTGGCTGACTCAGCCACAATGGTCTGGGTGGGATCCCGCATCGTGCTATCCAATAGGGAGCCCGCAGCGTGCTACCCAGCTCGTAGGGATCCCGCACCGTGCTCCCCCAAACAGTAGGGATGCTGCGCCGTGCTACCCACCCGGTAGGGATCTCGCATCGTGCTACCCCACGTCTCCGAGGCCTGGTACATACACAGTACAATACGCTGCTCTGGTGAGCAGTATTGTAAGAATCTTGCGTCGTGCTACCCTGCTTTGAGTTCGTTCAGAAATGAGATATGGGTGCCATACACACTCTGGCCCCCCTCTTTGTAAATGAACGAGCCATTGCATCTACATGAAGCTCACTCCGGACGATTATGCCGTGCCATATGCTTCGCATCGATGGCTCACAAACACGCAAGGCTGTAGCTTAGCTTGCAGGGGTGCATTTAGTACGCATGCAGGACTATCAGCTCCTGCATGCAGGTCTCTTGATCCATGACCGTCAAACGAAGGCGGGATGGGAGAAGTGATCGGGTTGAATAGGTGTAGACTGCTCCGTTGTGGCTGAAGTGACCAAACGTCGTCCGCCTCGCCATCTATATAAAGCCAACCGTCTTCAGTGATGCAAAGTCTGCTTTTCCCGCAATCCAAACACTGCAATTCATCCCCTTTTCAGCTCTTAACAGTTCGCTATCCATCCATCCACAGGCATCATGTCATCCACTACGTTCGGTGCTCTTTACTCGCAGGTGTCGTTTCTGGACACTCTTTTCCCCGGCTTGGGCGTTGTATTGAGCTATATCCATCCCCTCACGTCTGGAAAATCTCATCTCGGCGCCCGGCTACTCTGTATGTATGGGCTGGTCACTTTCTTGGCGAGGTTTGCGTATGGCCGTATCGCCAAGATCGTAGAGAAATACTTCAGTTTGTCTATAATGTTGATCTCACTCGGTTACCTAAACCTAACCGTTCTCAGCGTTTATTTTCGAGGTCTCCTATACTAGTGGTTTATATAATATATTAAAACATTAGGTATAATCTTAGCCGTTCGTTATAGAGACTTAATTTATAATTATAACTCTTGAAAAATAAGTTAGACCAGGGAGCGGAACGATAAAGAATATATTAAATTATAATCTAAAGAATCTATATAAGTCTTTTTGGTATAAAGGCAAACTTATTTATTTATGCTCTATATTAGAAGAAGGATATTTATATAGCGAACGATTTTTACTCTCTTGCATGGGTATATTATCCGAGATTCTAAAAGAATTTCTTCACGATTACCAGATCACACTCGAGAAATAAATAAAAAGCAAAATAGCCATATATATAAATGGTAATGGCCGCTAGAATCTCGCCATACAACGGGGTTAAAAGCGGATTAATACTATTATCCTTCTTAAAAATGTGAAAAACGACTTCTTTAACAATATTATAGAGTACCTTAACCCAAAGGCCATAGCTTAATATGTCGAGCATAATATACTCTACCGCCGTAAATATTTGCTCTATAAAGCACCTAGAATTAATAAAACAAGTCTTAGCTTGGTAGTTGCTAGATAGTTTGGCCTAAATGTCTATACCATAAACCTATCCAAAGTCAATGATATGACACTCAATAACTTAATGAACAAACTACCAACATAATACATCCTCCTCCTAGAGGACATCGATACAATCAAAAGCGCAAAGAGTCGTGAAAACAGCGATGCTAGGTCGAAAGAGTCTATAAATAGTAGTATAACTCTCTCCAACCTTCTTAACACGATTAATAGAATAGCTTCCGTAAAAGGCCGGGTTCTCATCATAACAA
Source organism: Lecanicillium sp. G3 (assembly GCA_037575805.1). Lineage (NCBI taxonomy): Eukaryota > Fungi > Ascomycota > Sordariomycetes > Hypocreales > Cordycipitaceae > Lecanicillium > Lecanicillium sp. G3. Next base: position 7,531 of record JAZHPD010000100.1, on the reverse strand, counting down.
CTAATCATATTAGCCATATCGACCCGGCTGTTATTCGATCAGGGCATATAAATAAAATAATTAAGTTTAGGCTGGCAAGTCGAGAGATAATCCTAGGGCTATTCCGATATATCTATGTGCCATTGCCCAACAAGAATAATAGAGTGGTAAATACACAGATAGGAGTAAAGAGTCACGACACTCAAGAAATCTAAAAGTTAACCACAATATTTGCTAATCATATACCTAAAATAAGATATAGCCCGGCCAAGATCCTATCATTTCTGATTGCACACAAGCGTTCGCCTCGGGACGCAGTAGACAATATCATCCCCTAGGTTAAGAAAGGGGGGGAAGGATTCATCCCTCTACGGCGTTATACTTCTACAATAAACACAAAAAGTGAGGAGGCAGTAGACGTGTTGGCAGGGGTCGGCATAGATGATCTCCAGTCGTGGTCAACAGTGTGTTAGGTTGCAGGCTAGCTGCCGGTCCTTATCCATTTTATTAGACCAGTCCGTATACAGCATCTATCGAGCGACAAATATATCAACTTGCTTGAAGGCGGTTGCATAAAAGACAAGTGGACGGTTTCTTGTACCACGCGCTGAGTTTAGCGCGGTCGGTTCTGCGCAGCATCTCGTTCTTCTCGATCATGGGACTTTGGATTGCTGCCCGCATTATCCAATCACTTCGCCTCTATAAACCACCCTGCCAACGGTCCCAGCCCCAAGCCCGTGAGAGGGACACACCGTTCGGAGCACACAGCTTTGCCCAAGGATTTTTTTTGTTCAAGCTCAGAAGCCCGCTGTCACCAGAGACGAACTGGCCCCGCTCACCCCAGCTAGGCTACTCTCTTGCATGGACGGGAGAGTACCAACGAGAATAGAACTACAGCAGCAATGCCTTGTAACCCATGGATGGAGTAACGTAAGAGAGCAGGCTTCTTCGGCTCTCGAGCCGCTATCGCGCTCTTCAACAGCTGAATCACAGCTGGTTGGTTCTCCAGCTCGTCAAGTTCAGGCTGCTTCAAGCTGTTATCTTTCCCACTGGCCAAGTCAATTGGGCTAAGACCATGAGCATCTCTCATCGTTGGATCAGCCCCTGCAGCCAGCAATCGTCGCACAACTTCTACCTTCCACATCTGCGCCGCCAACGACAGCGGTGTCTTCCCTTCGCTGTTTATCGAGTTCCGGCTTACCCTTGCATGCGCTAGTAGTAGCACAACCACGTCAACATGGCCGCTCTCCGCTGCTGAAGCCAATGGTGTATCCCCATTCCAATCCCTGTGGTCAGCATCGACATCCTCGTGCGATACCAGCGCTTGTACAACCGCCACATGCCCTTGCGTCGATGCCCACGTCAACGGCGTCCGACCGAGGCCATCTTGGTGGTTGGGATTGACATCGGGATCTGCAAGCAACAGCCTCACCACCGATTCGTGCCCGTTACGCGATGCTGCTGACAACGCTGTCTGGCCACCTAGACTCGTTGCCTGCCGATCGAATTTCTTCAACATGCTCAATCTGGAGGCCAGCTCATCCGCAGGTTCGGCATTTCGTACGCCAACCGTGAGCAGCAGTTCGACAACAGCGTCGCGTCCTGCTCCAGCCGCGCATAGCAGTGCCGTCTTGCCAAAATTGTCTTTGTGGCCCGTATCAACCCCTGCTAGAAGCAAGTCTTTAACCGACTTCACATGTCCCAGAACGGCCGCCGTGATCAGAAGCGTCCGACCATAGTCATCGTATCGGTGGTAGTCGTAGATCAAAAGATTGAGGAAACGACGGCACACTCGCAAGAAAGAGCTGCCATCTTTGTCACTCAAGCAGTCTACTATCTGCAGGAGAATTTCATCCGGAAATTCGTTGAGGCACCGCCCTTCAGATACATGGACTGTCGACATTTCCGCGCAACTGGGAGAATGGTGCTGTGCGGGGTTCACGAGGCTAGTAAGGCTGCCTCGGTTGTTGGCGTTCAGCAACCTAACTGGTTAGGTGGAGTGTACCTCGAAACCTGCACCAGTGAAATGATTGGCATTTCCACTATCAATAATCAAGTCATAATTGAAATTGCTTAGTCTGAGACAGCTTGCTTGGCTGACAGTCCCTCGTCACCACGCTTAGCACGTCATTAAGCGCTGGACAAGACCTGTGGGTTAATGGCGGCACCATGCATCTCGGACAGCCACAACTGCGTGAATTCTGATTGCCAGAAGCACGTCGCCGCTGTTGTAAGCTTTGTCTTTTCGGGGCAAAGCCGTTGACTAGCGTCCTTGAGTCCCGTCCCCATTGCAACGGGAGGTAGCGCCGCTGCAAGCACGAGTCTAGTGGCCACGCATTAACGTCATTGCGACGTAGTCTACATGTTGTCGGGCCAATTGCTCCTGCTCGTCGCACGACGCGTAAATATCGACATCTACCTGCTCTTTCACTGAGACTATTATTGTATCTAATTCTACTAGTTATTTTTCTGTACAATATGAGCAATAACCGACACTTGAAAGCATTGGCTCCGAAGCCAGGCAACGCCAAAGTTCCCTCCTTTGCGGCTTCTCTTCCCAAAAAACGGCCAACTGCTCCAGCCGCATGTATAGCGTGTCGCCAGCATAAAACAAGGGTGCGTTAAGTATGCAGATAACGGTGGGATATCGAGGTTAATTTGTGTTTTAAGTGTTCTGCTGAAAGACCAAGATGCGGCAAGTGCATCGAACGCAGTAGACACTGCCAGTACACGACGAGGGCCGCTGAGACGGAGTCGAAAGCAGCTAAGCGAAAAATCCAGGAACTAGAGACCGAACTATTTTCATACAGAGCTTTGCTCAATCTGATGAAAGACATGCCTGACAAGCAGGTGCTGGAGACCATTACAAGCCTTCAGTCTGGTGCCGAAGTCGAAGATGTCTTGAAACGGTTTCGAGACGCAAATTTTCTACTACACGTGGCGCTAGCACCGGAGCCGTGATTCAAGATATGTGAGCTATAGTATGGAAAACTGATTGTATTTGACTGCTTCCGTATTCTTAGGCTGTTTCCATATCAAACTGGCAAGTTCGCGCATTATGTTCTGGTTGGTTGCATTGCTAGGAAGACTTCATATATTGCAAATAAAAAACAACGACCCAACAGTACGCAATAGAGTTCATGGACAGAGCAGTATAACGGAGCTCCTCGATTGACTTGCCAAAACATAACATCTTGTGGGGTTTGAACTTTCAGTCTGGCCAAGTCGATTGTCTTTGTACAATTTCTATATCGCTCTGACAAGTTCGCGCGTTATGGCCAGTCTGCTTGCAGAGACGACATCGCCGACCTTCTACTGTGTGGAACTTATCTCAGGCACTCAAACCACATTACAATATGCCTCGCATGAGCACGCCATCGTCGAGCGATCATACAGACAATGGGTCTTCTAGGTTCCTGCTCAAGACAGCGCCGATCTGCCCTGACCCAAAATGTAATAAATCCGCAACTGCCGGTATATCTCGTACACGCGGAAGCTACGGACGCCCTTATTACTACTGCCAGGATGGCCACAAGCGAGAGTTTATAACGTGGGATGACCATGTAGGTATAGAGCAGGGAAATCCTCAATGCAAATGTGGATATCTCAGCAGGCGAGAGCAGCAAGCTGGACCTATCCCAAAGGCAAAGTATCGATGCGCAACTAGGAATTGCAATTTCTGGCAAGAGCTCATTGACGATGATGGTCCTCTTGAGAGGAGCACTGCATCTCCAGAAGCACACACTAGCTGGCAGAATACCTTTGTCATAACAGCAACACCGCCAGCTCGGTATGTACCTTCGTACAAAAACATCTGTATCGTTTCTCAAGGCGACTGATTCAAGAAAGTTGTCAAAACGCACCTAGCGATACCCCAACAAAGTATCGTGGTCAAGACGTGTTGACTCTGACGCAACCAAGCCTTACGAGTGATCTGAGCTCGCTCTCCATTTCGAGCAGCACACGTACACTTTCTATCCATGGTCCTGCCAAAAAGCGGCTATTGCGAAGCAACCGCTGCAAATGTGGCGAGTCCAGTCAGCCACAATGAGATGAAGATGAAAGCGAAAGCATTAGGGATGCAGACAAGAGAAAACAACGGAAAAACAACTATGGGTCTCAAAGATTATAAATAAGCCTGTCTAGGAATTTGAGTTTGAATTTTGGAGCTTCGATACTATGTATGCGTATTTTTTTTTCAAGCCCGTAGTAATGGGAGAACAAAATTTGGACGTGCTGCAGAAGACCACTGCGCTCAACTTTTCGCCACAATGGCCAATGTCTCCAAAGCTGGTCTACGTCGGACACCCTGCCACATGCACTGCATATAGTTTAAACGGAAAGCTAGGACGCGACAGCACGCAAAGGAAATCATAAACGGAGTAGTAGCAAGGAAGCTCTGCCTCGTTTAACTTTGCAGAATGAAGTGTCTAGTGTATTCAGAAGTCTGCCTCTGGCTTCGGCAATCGCGTTCATGACGTTTCTGCATCACCCTGACAAGTTCGCGCATTGTGGCCAGCCTGCTTGCACACACCACATCGCCGACCTTTCGTCTCATTCCTTGATTTTCGACCTTTACCCTTCTTGGCCAATGCGTGCGATCGTCTCTCTCGCCGTCGGCCGCAAGAATGCATCGGCGCTCGTTGGAACTGCAGTTGATATGTATCGACTCCATCAATTGTCACGCATTTCAATGCAGCGTTTTGTAACAGCCACTCGCCGAACGATGTAGTGGACGCCTTATTGTAATCTGACCCCTTATCGCTCTCCGCTTCGGATAGATCGTGAGAGACTGGTGGGCTGGGCATGGTAGCGGTCTGCGGCCGTTCAGGCGGTCGTAAGAGACGTCCCGCGGAGTGAGGTATGGCGTTCAGGCGAGGGAGTGTGCTTGCTCTGTCGTGAGTGACCTTCTGGCGTTTGTATGACCTAGCCGGTTTCTCCTGGGCATTACCGTCCGCAAGACCGTTAGTATGACCATTATTGGAATGGCTTGCGGAAGGCGGGCGGTCTATCGCACGTTTTTTGCTGTAGCCGTCATCCTTATCGTCTGTGTCGCTCGAGCCTCCGTCATCGTCATAGTCGTCGTCATCGCCGTCATTTCCGCCGTCGCTGTCGTCGCTGCTGTCGTTGTCGCCATCCTCGGCGGTCTTGCCGTCGCCGTCGATAGAGATTGAGTCGTTCTGACTGGCTTTTCCATGTGGCTGAGTCTGTCGCGGCAGCTCTGTAGGACCGACGGCTTTAAGATTGTCACCTTGACTCGATAGTGGCTTAATAGGTTCCTCGGTCTGTCTATGTTTATGTTCAATTGTCTCAGGGATGGGTTTACTTAGTGAGCGCCAACTGGAGTCTACCTCATCCCTATGCCCTTGACTTCGGGGAATTGGGGAGGTGGGAATAGAATGGGAAGGTAAGGGGTGTATAGATGTACCCGAGTGGTCATCCACTTTAGAACCTAATGGTGGGACTCGTGGTGTATTGGGGATAGTTGTTGCTGTTGATGCTGCCACGATGATTAGCTTGGATATTTGTTTCGCTTCCTCTGCTTAATAGTTGATAAGGATTCCGAGGCTGACTTACCTGGCGAGTTATTGATAGGCTGTGCTCTAGTCTCCATGCTGATATGTTCATTGATTTTCTTGAGAGACGGAATGCCGTGGTCTGTTTCACCGTCCGATTCCGATATGGACTCCGACTCTGAATTAGTGGGAATAAGTATTGCCTTATTTTGACTGCCGCCTGCCGCTTTATATTCAGGAGCTTGGGATGGAAGGGAGGATGTCAGACTTGGGGCTGGTAATCCGTCTTTGGGCTGTATATTGTCTGAGTTTGTTGTAAGTGTAATGTTGCATTCTTGGCATGCCGCTGTGGTAGTCGAAGAGACTTGCTGGTCGTGGGTAGAACTGGCCGTTATTCTGCTGTTGCAGTGCTTACCTGCGAAGAGAAACTCCGGACTTATTAGAAAAGGCTGACTTTGGCTTCTACTGTGCTAAACCGTCCGGGCTTGTATGGCCTTTAAGTAGACATGAGTCGGCTCGTTGTTCGAACGTCGCTGGCCGACCCGCCGCCGACACCTCCAAAGTCCGGAAATATGCCTCCTATCTCATGTAACGTAGTAGTGGCGATCTCTTCGTAGCAAAACAAACGTAGCAAGCTTAGCATAGCCTGTTTGTAGGTCCAGCTCCGTACCAATTATGTAATTGCCGAGTCTCTAAACCTTGCTTTATGCTGTTGTATCTGTATGGCGAGACTATATGCTGGAAATTATAGCTCAGAGAGTCGGTGATACGTCGCTTTTCGCCGCTGCCGAGTCGGCCCGTCTGATTGCGTATAGCAACTGGAGGCGCTGGTAATGGAATGATCTGTCTCTGGAAACCGCGGTTCGCTATTCCAAGAATGACCTAAACCTGGGTGCCAAGCTCGGTGAAGCCGTCATTTCGCGACTAGTAGGAAAGCCACAACGCGTATGTGCCCTCTTCAGGAAATACATCCGAAACATCGAGCGGTCGAGACCATCTCCGTGCCCACTCCTGTGACGTGGCAAGGCTGATCGGTCTCGTCACACGGTCTCGAAATTCAGCCCTCGGAGCCGTGACAGCCGGTGCGATTTCGGCAAAGCAAGCTTGCGTGAGGCATTTTTGCGATTGGCCAAGAGAAGGTCGCAGGTAATCACACACAACGAAGCACCGTGAGGAAAAGCGGAAGACGAGGTCTAGGGATGCCTGCTTGTCAGAAAAAGGCAGCGATTAGTAGACAACAAATTGGGGGGTTCACGCGTAGAGTAAACCTACAGATGAGGCAGTCGCTGCTCCAGAGAGCAAGGCAACTGTGACTCTAAAATCGGGCAAGAGCCGAAGGCAAAGCCGTTGGCATAAAGCAATGACAACGGTTACCAAAAGACTGCCCGTCAAGGCTTATCCGACTGCGTAGGATCCCGCGGGCAGACGCAGGGATAAGGGGGCGGGTGAAAGGGCGCAGCACTGCAAGGGGCTCAAGCACCGAGAAGAAGCCATCGGTAGGGGATTGAGGAGAGAAGAAGTCAAGTGTACTTGAGGGAGCAGACGGGGAAGGCCGTGGTCTTTATACTTGGGCGGGCATGACGCGGTGGAGCAGGGGCGCGAGCAGGGGTGGGTGGACAAAGCGGCGGCGCGCGCCTTGCCTGTTTGGGGGTGCCACCATTCCGGAGGCGGAAGCAGCGACTCTGAGATTACCATATATATTAAATAATAAAACTTAAGACACACTAACCTTATAGTTTTCTTATACCTTTATTATTGTTATCTCACTTATTTAAAGAGATATTAATAGATTTAATTATAAAATTATTAAAATAATAAAATAAATATAAGAAATATAATATTATTTTAATTATTATAAATAAAATAATATAATATAATATTTATATTATTATAAATATAAATCTATTAAATATATATTTTATAGAGATTTTTAATAATAAAATAATCGCTATATATAGGGCATTAAAAGGAATTATATTGGATTGTAGAATTATCTTTATATTAAAATTTTAATAAAATTTCTACCACCTTATTAT